>MSTJ01000497.1:0-13961 GCA_001956345.1 Ramalina peruviana
CTCCGCTCAATATTGCCACTCCAACATCGTCCCCCTCCTCGGATGGTGGAAAAAATGCAAAGCGTCCAGCGTCGTAAATGCAAACAGGTCTGAGCTCATTACCGGATGTTCTCGTCAAAGTCGTAATCATACATTGTGTGGCTTGCGCCGTTTCGAATCTGATGTCTCGTTTTTGGTTCCCATACCAGATAGGTGTGGTGTATATATGTMTATGTATGGTTTGAGTATGTGTAGGTGTATGTGAGGATGGCTTGCGCCTTTGCTTCTTGTGTGTGATGCGAATGTAACGTCGTGGATTGGTAAAGAAACATCAACAGCAGAATGCCTCGCTTGCTAAAATTGCTGGACAGAAAAGAGGTGATATTGTGGTGTCGTGATCAGAAAAGGTGATAGCAATTGTCCGGTCGAGTGAGTGACTGCCGTCTGAATGAATCAAAAAGAACGGGTCCGCCGCTTGTGCACCGGCTTCTGCGCATAGCACAGCAAGAATCTGAAGCCGGTCTCTCGAGCCTCGCACTCGGCCAGCAGAGCTTTGTCGTTCCAGATGCTGCCTCGAACTCCAGCTTCATAACAGCTGGAGAACCACCAGCGACCTACTTTGGCGAGGTTCTTTGCAATGTCGCCGCTGCCCCTTTCAACCCCTGGCTTGACGGGTAATTGTTTGCCAGACGCTGAATCGAACGACTCGGCTCGGGAGCTGTTCACATGGCCGGCCACAGGGACAATGGGTTGCACGCGATAAATATTCTCAAATGCCTTCTTGCCAAGCATCTTCTGAATGTTGTCGCTCAGGGGCTTGAGCGACACTTCTCGATTGGCCACTTGCTTGCGCTCTTTGAGGGCGCGGAGAGCGCGGCGAGTTAGACTGCCCATGTTGATCATATCGATGTCGAGCATGCTCATCTCCAGGTAGCCACCAGGTCGCAGCACACGTTTGAATTCCGAGACGGTGCTGTAGTAGGCCGCGTCGCTCGTTGCGGCCGGGAAGCGGAAGACTGCGGCTGCGAAGAATTCTTGTGGGAAAGGGAACGTGCTGCCCAGGCTTGTATACTGAATGTGCTTGTGATTGTCCGGCGGTTTGGGTACGCCTGGGATTTGGATGGCTGGTGCATCATTACGCGCCTTTGGGCTGAGATTATAGATGGTCGCGGTTGGGTAATGTTCGGCACAGTAGAACGACCATTCGTCGTCGCCTAAGCCGTCGAGGACCAAAATCCTGTCCTTGGAGTTCGATTGCACTTGTCCATGAGCGGGACTGAATAGCACACGATCAAATGACAGCCACGTGCTTGCGAGCAGTGCATCGCGGCGGAGGTAGATTTGAGAAAGCCGCTGAGCTGGAGTCAACTGTGGAGCCGCCGAGGATGGATGTGATCGCTGAGCCTCGTGACCGGCCAGTGAGTCGGCCTCAGATTCAATCGAGCTGGTGCTGTAGCGGCTTGTCGTGGATCGGCTACGATGCTTGGATACAGTACTGTCTCGATCGGCATATCCAGCCAACAGGTCAGAGATGGTCCCAGGAGTTGGAGGAACTTCCAGGAGCTTTGACTTCTTGGGAGGACTTGGCAAATCTCTATTCGGAGCAGCAGCCGCTGGAGGAAAAGTGGCCGCGTGAAATCTTTCCGGACTGCTGGTTTTGGAGCCTGTGACGGAAGAGTCTTTCCTGATGTGGAGCGGTAGCGGTTGAAGACGTGCCTTGCCTTTGCCCTTGTCCAGATAGCTGCCCTTACCACTTGTTGCTGGCTCAGGAGATTCAACAGTATCCAGATAGTCGTAATACTCGTTCCATATCTCATCTTCACTTGGAGCTGTTCCTGGCTCAGGCACAACCGCTGTAGTGTCAGCAGGCACATAGCTCAAGATCCCGGAGCTRCTCGAGCCAGAGACTTCGGAACCTATCCTGGGTGGGAACGCCATAAATTCGTCCTTTCGGCTGGTCGGATTTGATGTCCGACTTGGTTCCACAGGAGCGCGAGCTTGCCTCGCAGAATCTTGAGCATCCCAAGGTCTCTGCGGAATGAATTCGGTTTGGATGCCCAATGCCGAGCTCTCTGGCCCAGCGGGATGGTTTCCGGAAGCGACAACAGGAGCAGAGCTAGGCACATCTTCTTGTCGTGGGGTGTAAGGACGTGGCCGGGAGAAGGATTGAGGTGGCGGGCGGTGAAGCCTATCGCGCTTCGAAACAACCCTTGGTATGCGTCCGATTTGCTGCAAGCGCGGCTTCCGGGGCTCAGAAGAAGTGGCTACATCTGGTGGCTGCGTCTCGACAGACGTAGGCTGCGCAAGTACAGGAGCAGGCGGCGCGGGCGACTGACTTGGATGAGTTCGACTTGGTGACTTTGGAAACGCTGTCATGATCGTTGGAGGCGACGGAAGGAGCATAGAGACTTTACGAGACTGCTTGTCAGGACTAGGATCCCGGCTTCGGGGTACAGAAAAGCTACCAGATCTGTTGACTTGCGAATTACTGCGCGCAAGTTGACTCATGGAGCCCAGGTCCGTGCTTTCCTGTTCACTGTTGTCCATCAAAGCGTAGAATGGGACTTGGCGAGGCTCTTGAGCCACTGAGGCCTTTGACAACGCAGCCTTCACGTTACCCTGGTCATCATCTGACCTAGGCGCCGTAGGCAATGCTGGCTTTGGCGATGCTTGGCTCCGCTGAAAGAAATTCCATTTCCGGGGTGACTTCTTCGTCTTTGGTGTCTTGTTCGATTTGAGCCAATTGCCCTCATGGCCTTCAGAGATGTCATCAGCAACAGGCACGGTGCTGTCCTGTGTTCGAGGCTGGTCTTGGAAGGTGTCCCTGCTAGTCATAGGTGATGGAGCGCTTGCCTCGGTGTTGATGGGCGCAGGTATCCTGATTGGCTCAGCATCCTGAAAGTTTTGAGACCGATGGAGGGACCGGCGGGTTGCCAACGACGGCGCACCACTTGGTTGGTACGATTGTCCTACTGTGGCTTTGGCTGGATCATGATCATCGTGTCGTTGTGGCAACCTTCGGTTGATGTGATGAAGTCTATGAGCTGGTTCTTGCAGACTCGTCTGGGAATCGGATGCCGATACTCTGGCACGATTGCCGGATGAAGTAGGATGATCGAATGCACTGACAGAGCTTTGAGCACTCCATGTTGCGTATGGATCTGAGCCTGCTTCATATTCCCGTCCCCCACCAGTAATGGGTCTTGGAGCAAGACGATCGCGGTAGAAGTCGTCTAATTCAGGGCCGTCACGGCTGGTCAGACTACTCTGGCGACTGCTTGGCGTACGCCCAATGCTGGTCGAGCTCGTAGATCTTCCACGGCTTGCACTCGTGGTAGATCCTGACCTACCCCTTCGCGCATACTTGCCATAGCCCTCGTGACCTGTACCAGCTGCAGGGCCCTTTTTGGCAGCCTTCTCAGCCTGTTCAGCAGCCGTCGTTTCCATCGGGGACCGCGTACGCCTGGTGAAGAAACCAAATCTGCTTGATGACTTGCTGGATCCAGCACTTTGCGGACTTGGATCTTTCGAGGATTTGGCTGCACTGATGTTCGTTTCCACCGACGGCCTTGCTCGGGAGGGTTCTGTTGGGGTTGCAGACTTCGAAAGAGACGCAGCGTTTGGTGACGGCATACGTGATGGAAAAGCTGAAGATGAAATCGAAGGCGTCCGGCTCAGGCCTAATCGTACACTATGAGGGCCGCCTGACCTGCTATCACCCCAACGTCTTTCGTTGTCATTGGTCCTACGGCTCTGGTCTTCGATGATGGGAGCGCTTGGTTGGAGAGTCGGATGCTGTTGGGAAAGACTGACAAGCCTCTCGTCAATCTCCACCCCGTCTCGGCTGGGTCTTGTGGGTGGCATACGCGCGCGGCCTGCTTGGGAAGATGCAAGATTTGTATGACCCTGATCCCTTTGTGCACTGCCAGCTGGTCGCGACGTCGTCTGGGATGCTTGCTCTTCCCTGTATTTGAGCGAGCCCTTTCTTTGTGGGAACCCTTGACCCTGAGACGATGTGCCTGAGCCCGGCGGATTAGTGGGTGGCGGCGTGATAGGATTCGGAGATGGAAGGTCTGCATGTGGTGTACGATTACCACCAGTCCTCGACTCGGGCTTGATGGTTGACGAAGACGAAGATGAGGTTGCCGACTCTCGGACAGACGCAAGGCCCGTGGTACGAGGAGCCGCCTTCTCTTCGCGGGCAATCCGATCCATACCCCTGGTGGAGACCGGCGGCCGACTACGTGTAGGGCTGGTAGTCTTAGGTCTCAAGGGGGCTTTCAAGGGAGTGGGAACCCCAGGCGATTGGGACGACATCGACGTTGGGGTGGAAGTCCGACTGAATGCTCCAGGAGATTCAGACCGTCGGGTGGAGGAGCCGCTGTCGTGGCCTTGGGTGGGTGTGGGAGGTGGAAGCGTCGACGTAGATGTAGACTGGGGATTTCTGCGGCTGTTGTAAGTCGCCATATGAGAGCTTGAAGTYGCATACTCGGATCCGAGACCCAGTCCCCGAGGCTGATATGAAGCCGCAGTGTGGGATGCCTGAGGCGCACTCACGCCCATGATGGATCTCGGCTCGCTGTCGTGGTATCCTCCTGGAGAGCTCTTGCTCGTGAGGTACTGTCTGGATGGCTCATAGGATGATGCTGATGATTCAGTCGCCGGATATCCAACACTCCGTTCCATTGACGGAGCTCTCCGCCTGAGCACATTGCGCGGCTTGCCCGATTTGATCGACACTGTTGTCGTACCTGCGGAACTCCCAGCACCCACAGCTTGCGCCGATCTAGCCTCTGCTGATCTGCTCATATCACTTCTCGTGGAGGCAATATCAACGATATTCTGGCCCCTGCTGCCGGGAATGTTCTCTGGTGGAGCAGTCCTTGTCTGAGATTCAGTCTTCGGCTTTGCGTGCTTGCTTCTTGAGAAGAATGAACTTGACTGAGTCGGCAGTTTGGAGGTGCTCGGGGCAGTGGAGGTTATTGAGGCAGTCCTCGCGAGACACCGCTGCGCTTTATTCTTCTTGTCCTCCTTTTCAGGTGGCTTCGCAGATCGGAAGCCAAATGCTCCTCGCGAAGCCATAGATGCTGATGGCTCCGCGGCGCACTGAATGTGTGTTTATCGATTAAGAACATGGGCCCGACATGTGTCGAAAGTGTAGAATGAAAATGTACGAGAAAGGCAGAGGCAATAGGATCTGGCCAGCAGTGAAGGGCTCCTCCGCGAATTATGGTTTTCTGTATCTCTTCTCTTGCGCCTCGCTTGTGTCCAAGGCCCCAGTCCCCGACGAAAGCCTCGTCATATGCCGCCAGGAACCCGTGCCAGGCACGTGTATTTAACAAGAAGTGTGCCACAGGTTGGCCACGCCTGGGATTCCAGAAAATCGAAGAAATTGCTTAAAAGCGTATAGCGGGTTTCGCTGACAGCGCAGAGGGCGTTGGAAGTCGACACAGCCACAGGTACCGGTGAACACGAAAATAGTACACTTTGACCGACGACCCGTTTTTGCTACCCGGACAGCTGTCGTCTGTCTGAATCTTTCTTCTTTCAAGATAGCTTCAAAGAGAGTGAGGAAATATCGAGCAACGAGGTCAGGGAAAAGGCTCAACGTGGTGGGGAAATGCATCTGGGAGGGGTGGCATCTTCTTGAGGAAAATTTGGTACCGACGGCAGGACAAGCGTGCAACAGACCAACCTGACATGGGTCGGATTGGCGCTTGCCTTTGGCTTTCGGGGGCGAAGAGTAGTGGTAGTCGCGTAAAATAGTGAGGACTAGATACCAACGATCTGAGTTTTCTTGGGCTGCCCAGTCCGGCTATCGATGCTCCAAGCCTAGCAGATCTGTATTTTGGTAAATCATGAGGAGACTCGAGACTCGGTAGCCCAGGGTTCAGCCTGCCTTGTCCAGCTCTCGTGACCATTTTGGAAACACAGAGTGTTGTCGACCTGATCGAAGACGACATGCGTGTCCGGATCTCCAGATTTGACAAAAGACTGACCCCAGGGAACCAACGGCGCGGGTTAGAGATATGCGAGCTGCCAGTAACGTGACAAGATCGCATGAGAGGCCGCTCATTCGTCGACGAGACCTCGAAACCCTTACCGCAAACGCAAGTCAGCATTTTCCGTTGGGGGGGCCCGTTGAGGACAGAGTATTCGGAAGAGCCTGATTACGGCGTGGACACAGTGTGGAGTACAGCGATGATGCTGAAAATTAAACGCCATGCTATCATTCGTCTCGGTGGCAGAAGGTAGCGCGGGAAGCACATGCCAATGGCAGGCGTGGGATTTGGGGAATCGAATCAGAGCGCGCCGTTCCCTGCGCTTGCCTGCTCAGGCTTTGGGGAGCCCCGCCTCCGATGCATAAGGGTGCTGCATGGTTGCCATCGTCGGCCGGCCATCCTATCCCTGGAATTCTGCAGTGGCGGCCTGGGGCCAGAGTGGGAATTCATGCAGTCTTCGGCATTAGAGCCACGTATTGCTGCCATATGCGTCCTGTAGTTCTACGCAGGGGTGAACATCTGCTCGTTGCAGACAGCTCCGCACGCGATCAAGGCCATGTCAAGGCGGCCAACAAATGCCGCAGTGGAAGACATCCACGGGACAGGTGGGACGGCGGGAGAAGGCAACCTAAAGGACCAGACGTCTCCATTTGCTTGTCCAACTGATTCGTCCTCCTTGTCGCTTCATGCTTGCCTAACAAGGGCGAAGGTTTCAACCGAAACGTCAGAAGGGGCACGACTCGACAGCTGTAGTACATTCCTCTCAAAGCTTCTATGTCGATTGGATCGGTGGAAACTCCCACCAACATCTACATGCTGAGTGCTATCACCACTCACTGTTACTCCTCGGACGGTCACCTGAGCATGGCATCCCTCAAGATTGCTGATGATTTACTGACGATCATGATCTTCAAGTTTCCCCAGATCTCCGTCTCCCAGTCACAGAAGGGTGTGCCATTGCATGTGATTGACGTGCATGAGCTTCTTCGAATTCAAGCCCAGAAGCAAAAGAAAAAGAAGAATCAATTTGCCCAGTCCCGAGGTGTGGCACACCATTCAATGCGCTGGGAGGCGTTATGTCGCTTGATTGGTTACCCAAGGGAAGCCTCCGTCCTGCCGCTGGGTCGATTTCAGTCATGTGATTTTATGGAGGGTTGCATTCTACATTTTCACAAATATAAGGTCTTTCTGTCCGATGGCCAGAGTTCAGGATTGGGTGTGTATTGTGAGGGGCAAAGGCCGTGCGCCGTTGTACTCGATCAAAGATTTCGCGCAGAATGTGACCCTCGGTGGCTAGCAGACAGCCACCTGGTGGTCCGAGGTCATATAGAAGAGCCATTGTATGACCTCAGGCCAGGTGTTGCTGCCGGTCAGTGGCCCRGYACTCTGTGGAAATGCCGCGATGTGACTGTGACAGCTGCTGACATCTTTTGACAGTGGCCGGGCGAAARGCATGTCATAGATGCMGTCACTCGCATGAGTCGCGTCAACCACATGCTCGCAATCTCCGATTCATCAAGGCTTCAGATCTCAGCAGTGATTGCCATGTGCGTATGTACATTGAACTAGATATCCCCTATCATTTAYCACCCTGCGCCGCTCACATTTTCCGCATGTCAACGACACATCTGATGCAATCTCCGGCCTTCATATCCTGAAACGCTGTGTTGATGCCGCCCATCGGCTGTCTGTGCGTGATGAACTCATCTACCTTGAGCTTGCCGGTCATGTAATCGTCCACCAGGTCCGGCAGTTGCGTTCGCCCTTTGATCCCGCCGAACGCGCAGCCTTTCCACACTCGGCCAGTCACAAGTTGGAACGCTACACAACATCACCGTTAGCTTCATGGATCCTCGATCGACGAATTTGCAGCATCCCTAAGGGGAAAACGGAATACTCACGCCTGGTCGAGATCTCCTGTCCTGCAGCGGCCACCCCAATAATGATGCTCTGGCCCCACCCCTTGTGACACGCCTCGAGCGCCGCCCTCATCACGCCAACGTTGCCCGTGCAATCGAACGTGTAATCACACCCGCCATCCGTCATCTCCTGCAACTTCTCCTGAATACTCTGCTTCCCCAACTTGGTCGGATTGACGAAATCCGTGCCCCCAAACTTCTTGCCCCAGGCCTCTTTGCCATCATTCACATCCACCACGATGATCTTACTCGCTCCATTCTTCACTGCTCCCTGTATCACACTGAGCCCCACACAACCAGCACCGAACACGGCGACATTGCTCCCTTTCTCCACGTTCGCCGTCACGACCGCCGCGCCATAACCGGTGGTGATGCCACATCCCAGCAAACAGGTCCGATCCATAGGCGCCTTGTCCGTGATGGCGACGACGGAGATGTCGGCCACGACGGTGTACTGCGAGAAGGTGGAGGTGCCCATAAAGTGGAGGAGATCCTTGCCCTTGCACTTGAAGCGCGAGGTGCCGTCGGGCATCACGCCTTTGCCCTGKGTGGCCCGGATTTTGCCGCAGAGGTTCGTCTTGCCGGACTTGCAGAACTTGCATTCGCGGCATTCTGGGGTGCTATGATGGGGGGAGGTGGTGTTAGTTGGGGAGGTCCATCAATATGGATTGGGTTCACCCTGGGCGGACCAGGATAGGAAAGATCTTGTTGTTGGACGTACTATAGCGCGACTACATTGTCTCCCGGCTTCACGTTCGTCACGCCTTCGCCCACCGATTCGACGATTCCCGCGCCCTCGTGGCCGAGGACGATGGGGAATGCGCCTTCAGGATCTTTGCCGGAGAGTGTGTATGCATCTGTTCGCCGCTTTCAGCATTGTCTCCTTTTGGTGAATCACGAGGACTGGGTATTACCGGTGTGACAGACGCCGGTGTAGTAGATTTCGATTCGGACTTCGTGTGCCTTGGGCGCTCCGACCTCTACATCCTCGATCGAAAGGTCTTTGGCGGCTTCCCAAGCTACTGCTGCCTGGATCGCATAAGTCTGATTGCGCTTTCTTCGAATGGTGTTTGCAGGTCGGAGATTGGTTTTACCTTGCAGGTGATCGTCTGCTCGAATGGCGGAAGTCAGTCGATGACGTGAAGAGAAATCCGGACACGCTCAAACTTGCCTTTCSAACCGTATCTGAACCCATGGATGCTGGTCTATTTGCTGGATGATATGGATTTTCAATTGCAAATGTAGCTGCTCAAAGCAACTTATTCAAAGCAAGAGTATTACTGCGTCGATCATGAAAGAACATGGAGAAATGAGCCTGAAGTGTGCGTATTTGATGCTGGTGGGGTGCCGGTGGTGCGGGGAACTTTTTCCCCCTTTGCGATGGGCAAATGCCGATATGGTTCCGATATCGTCTTGTGAGATAGATGAAAATTTGGATTCAAATGGCATCTTACCTGTTCCTGGCATGCTCGCAAAGACACTAGGGACATCGGTCATGGCATTCACATTAAGATTGCAATAGATTCCTTTTTCATGTCCTTTGACAGGAACGCCTATCCATTCGGGTATCACTGCTCTATAGACCCACCTATATACATCCGTTGATCACTGCGCTCGTCTCATGTCCAGGATATCCTGTCATCGATTAGCAGTTGCGAGTACTCGATGGCCAGCTTACACTTACGCAAGCATGATCCCAGCACCCAGAAACATGGCCATGAACTGAGTCAAGGTCTTCCGAGTCTCTTCCCGTTGGTTTGGTCCTGTCTCCAGCAATTCCGGTATCACAGCGACGGTCCCCACATACAGAAACGTTCCGGCAGTGAAAGGAAGTAGCATGTCTCCCCAGGCCAGACCAGTCCCAAAGAATCCTCCTGAATGCATCCCACCCGTGCCATTCCCGGATCCTGAGTCGGCCTTCCCAAGCTCCTGCACGGCAATACCAAGACAAGTCCCCAAGAATGCTCCCAGGGCGGTGACGAACTGCGCGCCCATGGCTTTTCGCTTCGAGAAGCCTGACTGAATGAGGAGCGCAAAGTCACCCACCTCGTGAGGTATCTCGTGGAAAAACACCGCAACCGTTGTGGTTGCGCCCAGCGTTGGAGACGCGTAGAAGGAAGACGACAGGGCTAGTCCATCAGTGATATTGTGCGTGAAGTCCGCAATCAGATTCAAGTATGCAGACAGTCGGATCGACTGGGAAGGCTCCGAAGCTGGTACTTCCGGCTTCAGGCTTTGCTTCACCTCCCTTGCCATCGGCTGGACTGGGCTCTCTTCGACTTTCTTGGGCATTGACCTCGGTCTCACACCCCTGATGATGAACTTCTTCTCGGGGCCTTCAATGATCTGAGCACTGGCATTTTCGAAAATCTTGCTTGCGTTGTGGATCAGGATCGTCGCCTCCAAGACAGGCACATCTCTGTTTGGCTTGAAGACGGATTCGTAGGACTTCCAGATGGCGATCTGCGTCACTCCACTATCGTCATCCTTTTCAAGCACTTCCGAGAGCCAGCGATTGGCGCGGCCGGGTTCCCGCATATTCCACAATTGCCCGACGCGCTCGGGATTCAATCGTAGTGCTGACATGTCCTCCAAGATTTCCAAATCTTTATGCTTGTCATGACCTCCCTTGCGGGATCGAATTGAACCATTGGTCTCTGTAGGGACATCCACGCTGCTCGTCTCTGCACTTGGCTCGATCTTTCTGACCGCTTCTTCTTCTTCAGTCTTGGGTGTATGAGTGTGGTCATGCCCACCCTCTCCTCCAGTTGCAATGCGTAGAGTCTTGTCCATGGCCACAAAGGTGAGAAAGCCAACGAGTATGGCGACGCCGAGCAGGAGATTCTTGTTGGGGTCCACCATGACGAACCGCGCGTGATCTGGCGCTGCCTCTCCCAAGAAGATCTCAGGTAGCAAGTGGAAGATGGTGTCTCCCAGCAGTCCTCCCACAGCAAAGGCGACCATGACGGACAAGGAGGACGGGTCGATGCTGGGGGGACATAACGCAAGAAGAAAGTCTGAAGACCATCAGCACGACCACCGATAAATCGTTGAAGTATTTCGCTGACTTGGTGGACCCGAGATATAGAGTGTAGCAAGCAATGCATTGACAGCAGGGCCGTATGGGAACAACGTGTCAAAGATCTGCTGGGTGCGGCTCGAGGTTGCCGGCGCCGCTGCTCGTTTGTGATGGTTGAGCTCTTGGACGAAACCGCATTGCTAACGCGAGCAACAGATCGTGAGCCAGGATCCCAACATAATATCTCAACGCGACAACAAGAGTCCCTCTCACCTGCAACGCGTGCTCTATCTGCGGTGCGTTCATTCGCTCAATTGCTTCCCCGACAGCTACACCACACAGAGCGGCAAGCAGCGAGACGGCCAGCAGCCATCGCGAGCCTATTCTGAGCGCCATGAGGTGGACCAATAACACCAGGGAATGATGTAGGCACGTGTAATAATTGAAGGCTGCGAAGTGAAGCCAGCCAGCTTGAATCAGGGGTCCATGATAGCCAAATGACGCTATCCCTTAAAAGGCTTATCACCACGTGATCATCTCCACTTCCCAAAAAGTAAAATCAAAACCCACCAAATATCATAAATACATTCATCCCATTCGCAGTTCCATATCCATTTCCCCTCCTCCCCCCCCCCACCAAGAAATCCAATGACCCGCCCCCTCCAACGCCGCAAAAACCGCTCCTCCCTCCCCCGCGTCCGCCAAAAGCCCCCTTCCAAAAAACTCAACATCCACGCCAACCCCATCGTCGCCGCCCACTGGAACCCCAAACTCACCCTCTCGCAAAACTACCGCCGCTTGGGCTTGAGCGCGAAATTGAATTCCAACAGCGGTGGTGTGGAGAAGGATGATGGTGTGGGAAGGGGAATGGGGATGGGGGAAAGGAATATATTAGGCGATCCGTTGAACATCGCGCGCGCGATCGAGAAGCAGAAGAAGGAKGTGGAGGTTGGGGATGTGAGGGTGCTTAGGGATTCTGAGGGTAGGATTATTGATGTGTTGAGGATGGGAGTGGGGACGGCGAGGAGGAGGGGGAGGGGGGCCGGTATGCGGGGGGTATMATACCGCAGCTGGAGGMGGCGAGTCGGTTGGAGAAGAAGCCGAGGCCGCGGAAGCASAGTCAGCGGGAGGGGGAGTGGATTSGSSAAYTGGTGGAGAAATGGGGGGATGATGTGGGAGCCATGGCGAGGGATCGGAGGTTGAATCCGATGCAGCAGACYGAGGGGGATCTGAGGAGACGGGTGCAGAGCTGGCGGAAAGCGAGGAGGGACGACATGGGGGATGCAGCAATGGATGTTGGTTAAATTTTACTTACTACTATTGCATATTCCGGGTTGACGTTTCTGAAAGGGGGGGTATCTTRTTTTTTCAATGCGTTTGTTCATCTTAGGAGCCACCACCGAGGTCATCTGCAGCTCTCTGGGTGACGACTTTCCTTCTCACCATCCTGACCCAGCGTCGTCGCCGCCATACCCCCAGCCTGCCCTTCGCGTCACTTTCCTCCGATTGACTCACCTTGCCTTTACCTGGTTTCGGTCTCTCCGGGTCATCGGGCGCCAAATCGCTCACCCATCTCTCCCCCTCGATCTCTACCTCAACCGATTGCACCATCCTCTCATCCACCCATTCCTTGCTCCCGAGATCCAGCACCCATTTCTTATCGCCCCACTCCCAACCCATGGGTGGTTCCACATCTTCGAAGAAGCGGGTGCCCTTTGGCCTATCGCCCGAGATCGCTTGCGGCGAGAGCGGATCGTAAGGCGTGGGGCTAAACAGCCAGGCTTCCCACTCGTGACCAGCACTGCCGGCAGCACGATGCTGAAGCTCGAAAATCTCGACCTCGCGGGTTTCCGGTGGGCTGTCCAGGATGATGTCGTGCGAGATCCAGGTATCGAGCCAGCTTTGTGCGTGCTCCTGATGGGGCGAGATGTGCTTCTCATGATTTGCGAGGAGGAGCTGCTGCACGTTTGGATGMCCGAGCGCGATGCCCGTCCAGCAAGCGACCAGGGCRAGRAACCGCCAGGGGATCAATTGCGATGCCACGAAGAGCAGGCAAGCGGTRACGAAGAGGACGAGGAATATGGTGGAGGAGAGGGGTTCGTTGGAGAAATTGGTGGGCGGGGTGATGATCTTGAGGAAGGCGTCGTGGATGACGCTGAAGTCGTCCATGCTGTTCTGCAGGTCTCTCATGTTCCGGAAGAAGTCCTTCGACATCTCTCCGGCAGGTTTGATGGTTCGAGCAGGTGCMAGAGGAGGGCCGTTGATGGTGTAGGAAGATAGRCTTGAGGATGGAGGCGGGGGATGTCGGGCGAGGTAGGCGGGTATGAGGACGAAGAAGAGGATACCGATGATAGGAATGACGGGGAGCAGGTATGGGTCGAGGCACACGAAGGTGCATACTGAGAGAAGGGAGATGGTGTGAGAAGGCACCCGCCATGTCAGAAGGCGCTCGACCCTATTCTGGAAGACGAAGACGACACCGATTCTGCATGTTCATCAGCGWCTGAGGGAGAGKKGAATCATGTCTTGTATGCCATACCTAGCATTGAATCGTCGAAAGTTGTTGGTCATCAACGGTAGCGAGAAGCTGGGCCGATTGATGTACTTGTGGCTCCTCACATCTGGCGGCAGACCCAACTCCTCGACCTCCTCRTCAGGCAGCACCTGTTGAAGCAGCCTGCGTCGTTTCCGTTTAGCCCTCCAGTCTTTGAACGTCTTCTTCGACAAGGCCATTGTGATGCTTACTTGGTGAAGAGTCGGTCCTGCAAAGAGTACCCATATTTCTCGTTGCTGTGCGACCCAAGCGTATCTTGAGCCTTCTCTTTCAGCTTGGACTTGGTGTCGCTGATTGACTCCTTCAGGCGGTCACGTTTGCCCTTCTGTGCTATTTGTGGCTCAGATGATGGCGGAGCCGACAGCGTGGGTATTGGCTCGTCTCGGTTGACAAAGGCATCAGCTGTGTACTCATCCATGGTTGAACCAGCGAGCGCAAAGCTCACATGACGGGGCAGACCAACAGAGAACACTCYTCTCTACCGAAGA
>MSTJ01000498.1:0-11904 GCA_001956345.1 Ramalina peruviana
GACCCCTCAGGCTTATCAATCTGACTGCTATAACCACGGCAATACCCCCAGTGAGCACTTCATTGAATGCTTCAACCGAATACGCCGTCAGAGCAGACGAGACGCTTGGAGGCTCAGTTCAGCGACAACCGGCGCCTTCAAGGTCATTGAAGCTGGCCTGGAATTCTTCGYCGGAATTGAAACTCTCGAGGTTGGACAAACATTTTTGATAGTGGTCATAAYGCCCAACAAACCGGCCAARGAACCCAAAACCAAGGGCGAAGACTCATGGACAGTAGATCACATGTTGGAACTGCAAGAACGCTTTACTGGTTGGCGAAACAAGCGGCTGCGCCTCTACAAGGTGCAGGAGCTGGGGATTGCCGACGCCGTGAGCCAGGCCCTGCGTAAGTTCCTTGGCGTCGTCAGATGGAACCTCTGATAACGAGCTCTTCCTTTYCTGGACACGAAATATGGAGACACTCCCCAATTTACAGATCCCGAGACGTCGGCTGGGCTCCAAGTACTGTCTTCTRCATTCACAATTGACTRTGCTGCATGTGACTCACTATCTACAGATCCGAGATGTCTCGGAATTCCCCTACAAGCCAAGTCGCCATTCAATCAGACGAGGAAACGCCCGCRAAGCCGGGAGAGAGTCGAGAGTGAGTAGACATTCTCAGAACCATCATGAGTATCCATCTGATACTGCTGCATAAAAGGCCTTGCAGCCCGAAGCCACAACCAAGGCATCTCGTCATTGGACAAGGAGCTGAAGCCACTCCGCGATGCCATGAATCGAGACATCCCTGATTTTCCTGCSAACGCTCTCGCCATCGCGAATGTGTCCAGCAAGTACTCTCTGCTCTGTCAAAACTCATGAAGAAGGCAAATGCTGAGTGCGCGTACGAAATTTGTCAATAGTGCGATGATATAATGAAAGCTTTCGACCTTCGTTCCAATGCATCTGATCTTTGGCCGCAGGAAAAGGCCTGTCGCTACGTTGGGACTTCCCGGCTGTCCAAGCAGATATCGATTCTTGAGGATGAGAACTATGCTCGTCGTCATGCCATTCAATGGTGACGATCTAAAATATTACAGACAGAGGCGGCAAGCGTTTCACGTCGCTAGTAGAATTTCCAAGGGGCAGGGATAACAAAGGCTATGATCTGGGTCAATAGGAACTCATGTGGCCGTCACATACTGACTATCTAAGACCAAATGCTTGRATAAAGGGCCGTGGATGCCAGGATTAGTCCAAAATACGATGGTACGTTGGGAGAGATTTGCGCTTCCGATTCGGATCGTTCCCTGATCACATTTGCTCTCAGATACCATCATGCAAAACGCCATTTTCCACTCTAGAATTGGCCTAAACCACGCAATCTTGGAGGGTGAAAACTTTGCAGAGAATTTACATTGATCCAATATACAGGAGCTAAGAAATCCGCGACGGGTGCCCCCTTTCCTTCCCCTTATCCCCCACGTTGCAATCTATGATTCTACTAGGAGGGCAGCCAAGTTGTACGCCCCAATATGATAGCAGGAGCGTTGCTCATAGCCCTCGTGGGTGCCGTCGGCCGGCAGCCCGAAGGTAGCGAGAAGGTGCTCCTATTCAAAATCCAACAGTGAGTCTGCAGCCATTCTTGTGCCGCACGTCCAAGCAAGTATCAGTTCACCATTCAGCATTCTGATAACATTGCCATCACGTGGGAATCGCGTCACCCATCTGGTCCGATATTTACGTAATGGCTCCAGCTTCTGGTCCATCACTTTGACGCCTCTGTTCATGAGTTTAGCAGTGGCGTTGTGCACCCTTTAAGACAATGCAAGCTTTGACATCTCAAAAGCAATTGACCGTGCACACGCTGCACACCTACGCAATTGCATCTGCCCCTTCAGCTCTCTTGGGGGCAAGGGGACCGCCAAAGACGTCTGCGATGGTGTGCTCGCTTGATCATCAGCCTCGAAGTAGGATTGATGAGTGAAGTATTCACGAGCAGATGAGAGTGCCGGTCAAGCGAATCGAGTCTCGGGAATGGATAGCTTTATAGGACCCGTATGGCAAGTGTCCACCCGGGTATTGGAAAAGTGGGTGCGTGGCAGGCCTGCTTGGTGCAACAAGTGTAGGCTCTTTCTGCTCCTYCTCTTCTCCCTTTGGCTGTTGGGCGCCTTGGTCTGCCATTGCTCGTGTAGACGGGTGTGGTGGGTTGGGATGCTGAAGGGTCGGTCAAATGATAGGGGACCCTTGGATGCTGAATGACTGTTCAGGTGCTGTAGGACGCTTTGAATGATCGAAAAGTCTTCGCATCCTCTTCAGATGCTGCGGGGATGTTCAAATGCTAAAAGGGATAATAGGACAGGGCGTGTGGATCCTTGTTGACAAGCACGCAGTCAATTTCTCTGAGTCGTCACAAGTGTTAGATGTAGTATCGTTACAAGTCTTGTGAAGTAAAATCTACTTAGAAGCCATGCTTGACTCGAGGGAGAGACTGGAAAGATGGTCAGAAGGATTTTTTCATCAGAATGCATGAAGAGGAAGAAGAACGGACTTGAAGAATTGATAGCTGGGGTGGTGATCATTCATGCTCTTCGCTTGAACGCTCGAGATAGCACGATTGCATCTAGCATGGACTCAAACGGCAGAAGGCAGATCTTTGCATTTTCCTAGTATGGAACAGTCCACTGAGACTAAAACTACCTGATGAATCGACCCAGGATCCATGGTGATTCGTCAGTCACTCTCCAGCTGCAACGTTGTGTCTCCATAGAGCAATGATGTTCGGTTAACCACCAGCCAATTTCCAATTTTCAAATCCGTTGTAGGCTACGTTCAGAAGCTGTTCGCCTTCATGTAACGGGATTCTCTTGAATCGACGAGCCAATTTATCGGCTCCGATGTATTGGCAGAAACCCTCCTTCTTTTTGGAGTATTCGAACTGCTGCGTTAGATCAAAAGCCTCCAAGAGCGCTGACCATTGGGGGTCTGCACAGTGTCAGCTGAAGTAAACATCGATTGGAATTGAACGTAGATGAGAGGGCGGGGACGACTCACTAGTCAAGCCACGAAGCTGCATTCCATCCACGGGGAACTCTGGCACCTCCGCTTTGTTCTTGTCAAGCAGAGGCTCCAGCATCTCATCCATAGAGGTGACAAGAGCATTCTGAGCTCTCGCTTTGGCATTGTGAGCCCTGTGTGGCATTAGACAACGTTGATCATCGACTCGCTGGTGTTTGCTCACTCAATGCTCCCAGTCCACTCTTCACCCGCATTTGCGGTCTCCGGGCGGGCGTTGGTGAGAGTAGTAGGCAAGGGGGTGGCCACAAATAGCTCTGTAGCTTTCAAAGATGCCACATTGGCCTCGAGAGTGGCCATCTCTTCTTTCATCTTTGACATCCCGTTTTCAGATAGTGGGCTAGTCTCTTGCAGCCGTTTGCGCATGGTGATAGCACAATCCAGTACTTTCAAGATTGCCTGAAGAGCATTCACAATCAGCGTTCTGTATCGTATCTTCCGACACCCGATGACCGGAATCTCGTCGAGATGATGTTGAGAGGTTGGGTAGGTTGCAATGGCAACACACAGAGTCGCAAGACTTGATGAGAATCGGAAAGAATGTCACCAAGAGTTACTAACCTTGCTTTCTTTGGTGATGTTTAAGGTTGGGTCAGATTTCAGAGGAGCTGTGAGAGCTTTGAGAGCAGCTGTAAGGTGAGCGATCGCTCCCTCGAGACTCTTTCGTGCAGAAAGGAACGTGTCAGCATCTGCAGACACGGTGTTTGAGCTCTTGGACACAACGATGTACCCTTCCGAGGGACCGTGACTTGAGGTTTTAGCAGCCATAGTCAGAGAATTTTGGCAGTTGTGTGAGTCGTGGTCACAGTGGTGGAGTGATTTAGTGGAAAAGAAGACAGTAGACGGATAAGTGTCAAGACCGACACGTGATCGGAGACATTAGCGGGTGCAAAATTAGATCGGCGGTTCTGGATTCATTCACTACTGCTGGTGAGACTCTGACAGCGATTTCATGATTGGATCTTTTAGATCTGTGAGCATCAGAAGGCTTTTCGCTCGGGTTGTCAAATGTCCATCACTACAATAGTTACGCACTGAGCTACAGGACATGACTTTGACGGTGTGTATGCCAGAAACACGCAATTGTAATGGCTACATCTTGAGTTTGAGGGGCTTAGATGAATATAGTCCCACTCCGTTCGTCTTCAGCTCTGGATGAAAGTTAAATGAGCAAGTTTAGACCAGTCACATTTGATCCTAGCCAATCTTTCGAAGAACAATGGTTGTGTGCAATAGGTCATGATTCACTCATGTCGCTCAGCAATATCACTTCTCCGCTCCTGAATTTCATGACGCTACATTTTAAGACAATCTGAGTCCGGTTGTTCTTCATCACTGCCTTCATGCGATTGAATCTCGCGCCGGTAAGCTTGCTGGACCAGGACATACGTTCTAAGATCAAGAAGAACATCCGCCTTCTTCCCTTCAAGGATCTTTCACTCTTCCAGCGTTTGTCCCGCAAGAACCATGAGATAGAAACTTCGGACAATTTCTGTGACCTGATTGACGCTCAGTGCCACTGTGACATCTGTCCACCATTCGAAGATTGAGAGCCAGCTTTTTCATCTGCCACCAGAAAAACAGTCTGCGGTGTCTGAGACGCCTTTTTGAAAAGATGACAACCTGTTGAAGGAAGTGCAGCTTCAAGCAAAGCATGGTGGGCAGGCTGTGTCATGACACAAAGACATGTTGCATGAAAACGCATTTCTTCTGCCATCTTTCGGCGAATTACAACGTTGAAGTTTTAAGGTGTGGACCATTCCTAGAGTACCCAGCTCCAGACATGCAGTCAGATGAAGCAACTCGGATCAAGAAGCTGTTATGTTAATAAGCGCCAGTCCGATGAAAGGCACCAATCACCTTACCCAAGCCTATTTTCTCCCTAGTCGTGACCATCTCAGATCTGTAAATGCCGTTCACTGTACTGCTGTGTCCGCCAGCATCTTACGCACTGGAATCTCAACCTATAGAACAGTGAGGAAACACTGAGCAGGATTACCTCTGAAAAGAGCAAAAGTGTCAGCTTCTGTCGAACATGTGTTGAAATGGAGCGAGACTGACTTGCCCGACGTTCCATTCCCAAACCATCAGCCTCACCATTCGCAATCTTGTCTGTAAGAATAGCATGCATCCGCATATTCCTCAACTACCTCCTTCTCTTGGACCTGTGATTCATCGGCATCGCTTTGATGCTCCTGGACTTCTGCTGCCTTCTGCGGCTCGTCGAGTTGTTGAGACTGCTGCTGGTCTTGCGCTGTCTGCCCAGAAATGTTCTCGTTTGTCGCGGTCAGCATTCCCTGTGAGCCGTCGAGCGCTTGAGGAGATGGGGTGGAGTGGCCGTTGGATTGATCTGCCATTTTGAATTTGTCTAAATAAAATTGGTCGATGGCGAGATTGGAAAATGAACAGCCGTTGGACACGATGCTCGAGTTCTGGCTGTGTTGCAGCTACGAAGCAGTCGAGGAGAGTACTGTGGGAGAAGGCGAGAATTGTTTGCAGATGAGGTTGTCGGCGTGGTAACTACGAGTCCAAGATGATTCAAGATGAAGCAGAAAGTGCAGAGTAGAGAACATTCATTGAGGACACTATAAAGTTGAGGCTAGACTTGTGGAAAGTCACACAAACAGCAATTCTCACAATTTCCATTCGCTAATTTTGTGTGCATGCCCACGTTCATATTGAATCTCGTGGCCGTACTGCCGTTAATGATGAAAAGCAGTTTCGCCAGCCTTCACGTTGCGACAGAAGCAGATGGTCCGCTCCACTAAGCCGGCTTACACAGGTATTTTAGGAAGCCTGAAACGCTTTGCAGGAAAAATGGGCCTCGTTGAAAGCGTGACAAGCTGAGATCCGACTGAGTCTGTGACCCACCTCGTTGAATCGTCCTGCCGCAGGCAAGAGCTGGTGCGACATAAGAGCACGAGAGAACCGTAGGCTGTAGAATAAGATTTTAATTGCCCAAGGTTTTGTAGGTTTCCTGCTATTCTCTGACATATTCAAATATATTACTCTGTCATATCAACGCTTGACGAGCTCAGTTTGCAGGTCTGCAAACTGCGTTGATACCTTGATTGCCTACGATCAATCCTTTGTTGACAATTGGAAAATTCCCTAATTGCTCGGCTCTCAACGCGTCCATAGTAGGATCTGAGGTGATACAAGTGTTTTTGATTCGCTTGTTTCAGAGCCCCTGATTTGTGAGGGACCTCGACGGTGTCAGTATTATCCCTTCACAAGTTTCAAGGACTACAAGGAGCCCGTTTGTGGCGCGAACGCTGCGTCGACGACGCCAATGGCCCCAAACAAGGCTGGGAACCCCCCCTTGCAGCCGCAGAGTCCCGGGGTCTATCTAGAGCTGTATACATCACCACTCATAGGGAGCTGGTGGGTAGGAAAAGCGATTTCGATCTTACTTGTCAAGTCTCCAAATGTGAGATGGAGAATCTCAGGATGTGGGTTCGACGGCCCATATACGTATTCGCTTTCTCACATAGCCGATCGGGTCCTGAGCACCGGCATAGGCAGTGAATCCACCGATTTCACCAAAATCCGTGAGTCCTGCACTGAGAATCCGGGCTGTAAGGGTCTCAATCTGGCAAACTAGCAAGTAGGTGGACTACTCACTTCAATATCCTTTTTCTTGTAAGAACCCTGAAATGCACAGGTACGAAAAAGTTGAATGCGGCAGTCTCAACTGATGAACGAAATGATCGGGTGCGATGAGGCGCATGAGTGGATATGCATGCATTGACTGATGACCATTCTAGGACTGTCTGTCGTGTCATGCGTGAATGAAAGCTTTGCAGATGCGTTGATGAAGATGGTATGGGGAGATCAATGTCATTTGGGAATGCGTCGCTTCTTTCTCGGCGGATGGTCAGCGGAGATTCTGGCCCAGAACATCAGGCCTGATGGCATCCCTCTATATTTATGCTTCTGCTGCGGTACATGCCTGATGCTGGTCTTGCATTTGATGTTCGTCGCTGCGAGCCAGACCATCCGACGAGATGATGCTAATTCTCACTGTGTAACCTGTTCTGGCAATTATGCCTTTCTCTACGTTATTTCAAGTACGCTGCTCATGGATTCAGGTTCTCTTCAGGGTAACTCACGTGTATTTTTAGCTTCGTCCGCCCATCTTGAAGGGATTCTCGGGATTCATGAACGGTAACAAGCTGATGATAGCCGATAGTCGCAGTGGCTGCCTGTGATGCCCGCCACAGTGAGCCTGAGGGAGTTTGGGCCGCCGAATACGGAGGGCCGCTTGGGATCACTAGTGGACTCCAATCCTGTGATATTGCATTTCAACGTCAGCTCCAGCCGTGAAGATCCATCCCATATATAGCAAGAAATATTTCTGGGGATGATATAGGGCGTGGGTTGCATGATTGAGTGTTATATGCTGGTTGAAGCACTATTAACCAGGCATCACGTGCACTGAATTATTTTTATGGCTCATATTTTAAAATAAGGAAAAAAGTGGCACACCAAGAACCAACTGTGATGATCCCCAAATTCTGCGAAGTACCGGTAGTGCTGCAGGTCTCTCGACTGGCGGAGATCCACAAACCTCTTGGGGGTATCCCGGGTGTCATCCAGTTGCGCGAATCGAACAGGGAAACAAGTCCTTAAGATAACCTCCGCCCCCATGTTACAGTGGGAGAAAGCCATTTTCATTTCAATTGGTTCGAATCCGATCGGTGCCATACTTTTTTCTTCTTTTTTTGTCTTCTCTGAGCGATGCTATCTGTTGTAGATCTCTGACCCAATCGAAATGGGATGCGTTCGTCTGACTATCGCAATGGTATATCGAGTACCTCACACAGTCTGTCGAATATTTCATCTTCTGTACCTGGATCGTCAACGCTATTCAACGGTGCTTTCCATGACTTCAATTGCGCAATATCTCTGATGAGCTACTGCGATGCCACTCTAAAGCGCTCAACCCTGAGGATCCTGTCACTTCGCGTCTTTTAGCCCTTCATGCAGTGGTTGCTGCCATCTCGGATTTCTGGTTCTACCATCTACTCAAGCTGAAATTGACTGCTCAGTCGTCATATTTCAGCCGTGCAGTCTGGAGGCTCGATGTCTTGTTTCTAGATCAAGACGAGTGGAGGCCCACGTGGTGCTTCATACCTGAGAATCCCATGCTTCCTTTCAATTGTAGCTGAAGTTTGACTTGCTCTACTGCGCGTAAACGTGCCGGTGGAGCCCCTGACTGTTGGCTATTGCCTCGTGGAAATTTATAGCCGCTCACTTTGCGACACACCAAGGAAAGACATTTAGATTTTGGTAAACCTTCCGTCTTACCTTTCCATGGCGATCGTCATGTCTTTTTGAACCTTGATCGGAGGCCGCCTGGTACAGATTGTTTCAACAGGAGTCATTGAAGAAAGCTCAAAATCTTGTCGCAGCCGTTGGCTTTCCGCACCCTATCAATACCCCTGGCCTCACGTCACTTCTGGCCTTGGGAGCCGATGGTATCTAAGAGCATAGCAGACCACCAACTGGCAAGAATGAAAGCACACTCTAGCCCTCTTCAACGTCTTTCTTCAATGTGATTGCATATACATTTAGAAAACGAGCAGAAACAAGCCGCTATTCCCTTTTAGATGTTGTAAGGAACAATCTCTCCTTTTAGCTCGGCCTTTTTCCGATGCACATCAGCAGTCGAAGAGCCTCCAAACTTACCGAAGTCAGCCTCGTTGCACACGATCAGCCTTTCAGCTACGTCACAAGGGCTTCTAACATGGGAATTCTGTGTCAGTACCGCTTCGAACACGATTGCTATTACCATTTCCTCGATGCTGGCACTCGAGTCAAAGATGAGCAAACTGCTCAACATGGCGTAGATGATGAGGGTATGTGCAAGCAATGTATGTATGCTATCGAGGATCGCTCTACCCTGACCAGACGAAACCTGGGGAGACATAGTCAAGAACAGACTTGGAAAAGAGCCAAGCAATGGTCATGATTGAGGCATCTTTAGTCTAGCGATCAAGAAGAGGGAGGGAAGACAATATCTGCGGCTCAAGACGGAGAACAATTTTCATTCGCTTTCCCTCTCCTCGATGGTGAATCGTGATTCCATGTTCAATGGTCAGAATCGGCTTTTCATCTCGTCAGGAAGAGCCTCTGCCTTTGCATCGATGTCCAGAAAGAGATCCCGCAGGCCTGCACCTCATTTAAGCCACCCCTTTTCTGCAGGATTGTAGCGTTTGGACGTGATTGTCATGTCTCATGGGTCAGACTCCAGAGCATTCGCAAGATTGGCCGATTGGATGGCTGCTACGCCAATGAGACGGAGTCTTCCCACCTCATTTTAAGCATCGTCGACATTACCGTTGTTCATCATCCTGTACCATGTCGACGTTCTTCTACGCTGCAAGCACTTATTCCGTAGCCTCAGGAACAATGTGCTGCGTTCATTGCTGCGTCCTTGCAGCGTCGTATGCATGATCTAGGATGGTTACATTCGCGTTTTGAAGGCCTTCGAGATGGCTGCCCTTGCGATTCTCCTGAGCATTCATTAGGCTCGAAGCCATTTTCCTTTACCACAAGAAGTCTAGATGCGTTCAGAACAATTTTCCATTTGGTTCGATTACGGTACATCGCAGCCTCCCTCCCAACGACCCTCTCTAGCCCCAGTCCAACCTTGCTGGCCACCTGCCAGCCCCTTCCACCACCATTTATCTTACCTTTATATCGCTTACAGAACGAGCGAGTACCAGCCGAATTGGCCCAAGGCCGTGAAGTTCACCTCTGAAACGCATCAGGATCTCATCCAAGTCCAGCACATCGTTGATCAAACCTACCATCCCGCGAAYCCTTTCAACAGCCTYTCCATGTCCTGCAACCGCGCTTCCCTCTCATTCAGCCGCTCCTCCAAGCTCGCCATCCACACCCCCAAGCTCTTCATCCATGCCTGCGTTTCCTCGATATCATTGCGCGTATCGTCCTGCGCGTCKGGCTTGCCTTGCWCACAAAGCTTCTGCTCCTCGARTTGGGTCTTGGTGATGCGTTCGATGAGGGCGAGGACACCGTGGAGTTCGCGGGCTGCTGCGCCGTGGCTGGTGGAATGGACGGGGTGTCGGATCAGGTCGTTGGTGATTGGGATGAGGCGTGCTGCTAGGTTGGACTTGCACTTTTCGAGGGTTTGCATGGTGGTTGGTGGGGTGGTGGGAGTTGATTGCTCAGGCATCTTGGCAGGTGGYTTTGGAAATCCGATGATCAATTGTCTAGAGAGGGACGATGTGGATGTTCAAATGTACGAGAATTGAAAGCTTGTTGAATGAGGATGAATTCTGTGCGCGGTTTGCATGCGAAYGGATAATGATGCCGCATGTGATGCGAAATCCACAGCAGGAAGGCTGAAAATTCACTTAGAATCTTTAATCAGCGGAGATAGKACGGATACAACATCATTGAGATACAAAGTACCAGGATGGCTGAGGCAGATACAACTCCAGATCAAGAGACAGCAACCGAAAGTTATTACGAAAGGACTTAGATTAGAATAGTGATACTGATATATGATGTGCTACCTACAATGACTGCTGAAGGTGGAACTGGAGCCAGAATGCTTTCAACGTCAAAATCCCACTCTGGGCAGCAATGATCCCCAACTGTGAACTTGTAGTTGCCTTCTCGATAGCTGTATCCCCTTTGCTTGTTCTTTGATGTGGCGACGCAAACGCGACATCATGACAGCATGCTGGTATTTGCGAGAGTTGGTGAGCGTTCTTCACTCTGATGCAAGTCTTGTCTCCCACTGCTCGAATATTGCGAGCTTATCGACGCTGATCGATGGCGTCAGGAGGGCGATGTTCAGCACAAGGGATGAATTTTAAAGGGAGCCCAGCGAAGACCGTAGGTGGATGAGAAGTGAAGGATGGGGACGAGCTCTAGCTATGTAAGAATAATCTTGGCAACACCAAAGGTTGCAACACAATCACACAGGTGCTGAGTCGAAATGATTGGACAACAGGGGTGGAAAGTGTGATGCGCACCAGGAATCGTGTTCCGACGAGATGAAAATCCGACGGTCCCAAAAACCCCATGTATTCCAACTAGACCCACAGACGATGCTACAATCAGCGAGGCCGAAACCGGAGCTAACAGTAAGGGTAGCAAGAGTCTATGACAGGAGTGCCGCATGAATATTTGTCGTATGCGATCTCTGATCAGTGAATACAAGAGCTTAGGCTGTCCTTGAGGCCGAAAAGCCTTTCTGTCGCCGATGAAGGTTCCACTGTTGAGCAGGGTCTTTGAAAGCAATTGGGCGGGTTTTCGGTTGGTCAAAGATGCCCTCTCATTGCTAGATCAAGATGATAGGCTAGTAATTGCGTCAAGAAGCCAATCACCTGAGTGTCTCTGATTTGGCAACCTTGTCAGCAAGTCAAGCACTCAATGATGGCAAGTGCTTAAATTGATGACAATCCGGTTCTACTTGCAAAATCGTCACGAGTCTCTGCACTGTCTGCACTTAAATAAGGTATAGGATGAGCCATCAAAGAAAACAAAGGCTGGTGGAAGCTTTTGAAATGTATCTGGAACAACGAAGTGTACTAGAGGCAGCGGGGACGGCGTAAGCAGCAGGCTCAGCGAGAGTAGCAAGAGCAGTAACAGTAGCGAGGATAGCGGGGGTCACAAAGGGGCGAGGTGGCGAGGGTAATGGAAAGAACGATAGTAGTAAGAGGAGCGAGGGTACCGAGCGTAGCGGGGGAATGGTACAACCGTGACGATAGTGTGGCAGTACGGTGGTAAACGGCAATGCAGCGGCATATCGAGAGGAAGCAAGGTCCTGCGAGGGCTCTGTCGTGTTCAGAATCAGCGACATGATATTCCTG
>MSTJ01000499.1:0-11879 GCA_001956345.1 Ramalina peruviana
GGGGGGGGTTCGAACGGCACACAATCTCCACTGCCTTTTCCTTCGTCTCCCTTGGCTCCTTCTCCTCTACCTTCTCATCTCCCTCGTTTTTCTCAACGAAAGAAGCCGGCGGTCTTGTCACAACGGCTCCTCCTTGGACCCGTGCGCGGCCATCGGGGGAAGCGAGAAGTATCGCTCATGAAACAGTAACAATAACATCCTGTGCTGCGAGGGGAGGACGTGGGTATGGTCGTTGCGCTCGTCCCTATGCACAACTGCACCGCCCATCGCACAACACTACCCCGCGAAGAGGATGGTCACAGGCAGAAGAATGAGATGGGGATGCACCCCACCTCCCCCATCCCAACCTCACCACACACGCACACGCACACGCACACGCACACGCACACGCACACGCACACGCACACGCACACGCACACGCACACGCTCACGCACACGCAGTCGAGGGATGGAAAATTGCACCAGAGGTTATCGGCCATAGCGATACACCCTTTCAAATAGCGCGTCCCTCGCACAAGCACAAACCCGCACCCCTCATTCCTTTGGTGTAGGTATGGCTGGGAGAAAAACGAGAGGAGATGGCACAATTCAGGGTGAACGTGGAGGATGGGAAGGTAAGGGAGGGTACTGCGCGCCTCCTTCCGACTGTGTTTCTGACGAGGGAGCAAGAGCGTCGCCAGCTGCAGATGTGGTCGTGGTCGATGATGAAGAAGGGTCGAAAGTTGATTTTCAGGTTGGTTTCTCTGTGAATCCTGGGGGAAGGCCGCGGGCGTGATGGGGGCGGGGGGAGAGGCAAGAAGCGAATGACAAGTCTTCTTCATATTAATCATACTTGACTTTGATTTCATGACCGTCAGCGGGTGGGGTGAGGGGGCACTTGAGGTCTGGTGATGGTGATGGCGATAGCAATGGAGAGACGTAGGAATCGCGTGCGCTTTCTGCGCATCAAGGCCAACGCAACGCAAGAGGCGCCGAGCGAGGGTATGTATGTAGCTAGCCCGCGGCTTGGTTGCAGTGCATTGGAGAGCATGGGATGGCATGCGTATTCCCTGTTAATAGGCTCCGCTGGCCCTGGCAGTGATGAGTAGGGAGAGGGGGAGCGTACAAGGTGAGATGATTGTGTGATGTGACGGTCGATCTTTCGATGCGAACAAAAGTGGCCGCCCTTCCTGACCAAACACTGTTGAACAGAGAACACGATATCTTGAACAATCGCCGAGCGCCGTCCGTGTTTGTAGGGGGAATATTCACAACCATACCCCCTGTTACTCATGATGGAGAGCACAGTCGCGTCGAGGCGAGGCGAGCGCGGCACCTCCACGTGGCTTTGATGCTGGTCGGCGCATGGTCGCATTCCGTATGCGGCGCAGAAAAGCAGGGAAACAATACGCAGTAGACGACAGGTCTCACCGCCTGAGATAGAATTTTGGCCAAAAGTGGAAACGGGGGGATCTTCATGCAAATATGAGGTACAAGTAACTCTCATGCGAGTGATGGTCTTAGGGAAAAGTGGGATGCAGAGGGCGATCTTCATGCAATGCGATTTTCAAGCAGATGATTTGTTGAATCATATCGATTGTCCAAACGAGTGTCTAGAGGAGACCGCTGGGCCATCCTCAAAATATGGCTTTGCAGCTTGGTGACAAGCGCATGCAGCCAGGGGTATAGATTCATCCCTATAGATATATAAAGTATATACAAGAAAGTGGTCCGTCCAACATGTGTATGTGTATGTGTCTCGTCATGTCATCAAAAGTCTTTTATCCAAATTCGTCAAAGAATGAGAGAGAGAGCGTGATCAACCGGCATCTAGCTGAGGATCTGCGCCAGTCTCTTCTGGTGTATGGGCGCCCTCTTGTGGTGCGCGCCGTGCGCATGGGCATGGGCATGCTGCTGCTCCGACTGCGATGGTGCGGCGGATCGCTTCTGCGGGCCCCCAACCTTGGCGCCCTTGCCGACTTCACAGCTGAGTGGGAAGTCGGACTTGCTGAACTTGAAGGCGCCGACCATGTCGAAGTTGATCTCGGCGCTGTTGGGGTACTCGTCGCTGTCCTTGCAGGATTGGAAGTTGGGAGCCAAGGCGGTGGGGTCGCTGACCTTGGCGCCGAGGCTGTTCTTGCAGCATTTGCACGCGTCGTCATAATTCTCGCAGCCGTCCATGAGGTCGTAGCCGCATCCCAAGGGGGCGGAGTCGTTGTGGCTGTTGGGCCAGCCACCGGAGTTGGCGGTCGTGCATGTCACGGCCGCGGAGAAGCCGTCCACGAGACTGAGATTGCAATTGTAGAAATCGGCGTCAGTCTCCGTCTCGGGGAAGTAGCATTCGATGCGTGTGTTTCCCGGTGTGCCCATAGGTGCGCCGGGGGCGCCAATGGAAATGCCGCCGCCGCCAGAGCCGAAACAGTGTTCTTGGTCGTCGATCTGGCCGCTGCCGCTGAAGGCCCCGTCTGCTTTCCACGTGTAGTCCTTGTCGCCGCTAAGGTTGATGCAATTGCCACCAGCACCATCGCGGGCGGTGACTGCTGCAATGGCGGCGTGCGCAAGCGCAAGGGTGGTGGTCGCCACCAGGGCGAGATTGAATTGCTGCGTTGGCTGCATTTTTGCTGGCGCGTGATTGAGAATCTCACGGAGATGTTCCTGAATTGGATGCGAACCGAGATCTGGAAGAGAACTGAGTAGTCGTCGAGACTATATATCTTATTTCGCAAGCCTGTCGCAAGGTGTTTAGTTGGTGAGAAAGGGCGTCGAGCCACCTGTGCCACGTGCAAAGGACTGTGTTTGCGAAGGCTGAGTAAAGAGGCAGAGCTGGTTGTTTCAAAAATAAGGAGTGAAAATCCACGGACTTGTCAGGTATTTCAAAGGAGAGTTGAGTAAGCAAACAGAAGAAAGGCGGAAAGCGAGCAGCGCAATGCGGTCTTATATGAGAAATATTCAGACGACCAGGCACAACGACGTAATCCAATTGTCCCACAACGGCAAAAAGCAACAAAAAGGACGCGAGTGTCGCGACCAAACAATTGACAATGCAATCGCAAGGTGACACACAGGGTGCCGCACACATTGGCATTATTCAATGATTCGGCTTCAGGGTTTCAGTC
Source organism: Ramalina peruviana (assembly GCA_001956345.1). NCBI lineage: Eukaryota > Fungi > Ascomycota > Lecanoromycetes > Lecanorales > Ramalinaceae > Ramalina > Ramalina peruviana. The sequence goes on from MSTJ01000499.1 coordinate 3,096, forward strand.
ACATCTGTTGCGTGCTGCTGCGTCTCAGTCTCTCAGGAGCCACTCATGTTACCCCCCAAAATTATACACCGTTGCTGGTGTGAATAAAGAAAATCCGGTTTCCTGGGGGATCATTCCATGGGGCGCATCGGACCCTGGTGTGCTGACGACGTTTCTTCGAGGCACGGCCAGCACACCAAATCCATTGTTAGTGTCCCAGGCACAAGGCACCGGGTTTTCCGGGTACCTGGGGAGCAAAGGACACCATTTTGCAGCTAACGAGTTTTTCCACATCTAGAGTATCGCACCATCTCAATGACTTCTCCACCGAAACTTGCAGCGATCGAATCATGATTGCGTCTGACGGTGTGTCATTCGAGATGCCAATAGAATTTCTCGAGCCAAGATCATAAAGGTTTGGAAGGAACTGAAGTCTCCTTCTAGCGTGCGCGTCCCGGCCGTTGTCGGACCTGTAGTTCTTACACGGTAGTGCACTTGATAGGGCGAGCATAGCCGTACCTGGGCTAAAACGCTGATGTAAGGTCGGTTGGGACTGCAATGAGCCAATGAGAATGAACACCCTCAACCAGACGAGGTCGACACATCCTGCCGTTCGTGCGGCAGAAGAGTTTCACCCTCTGGAACGTGTGTCACGATAAATGGCCATGCGTGTGAAAACCACGCCCTCCGAGAAGGCTGCCGAACGAAACCACGGGTCCAGGTGTGTTTCCAACTCTGTCTCGACTCTCCATCTGAATTTCTGCAGAGTCGGCTCTTTTCTCTTTTGTCCAATCGAATAGCTTTGCGTCGGAAAAAGACGTAGCTTGGACCCACAAAACCGAGAAGAAGCAAGCAAATCAGGCCTCAGCCTTTTCCTTTTCACTTTTCTTCTGCATGAAACCCCACTGCTACACCGCCCATCGGAGGATCCTGAGTCGAAATCTGGCAGGTGGATGCGGACTTTATGTCTCTGGGCGATCCCTTGCGCAATCTGTGTATCTGATTCCCAATTTTTGATGAGGAATTTTGTGTGAGAAAATAATCATGGTGGATGGGAGACGAGAAAGTTTGTCTTTGTGCGACGTGAACAATGCCGAGATTCCTCCATTCGGCTCGGCAGTCCGCAACTCAACATTGTAGGCGAGGACCGAGGGGAGATCCCAGTCATACTACTTCTTTGAACATACCTATGTATGCGAAGTAATTAATATGCAGGATGTGTGGTCCATCCCACCTCACTGTGATTCTCGTGATTGAGAGGTTTCCTTACTTCAGCACAATGTCTTGGACCGGTAGTGCCTCAGTCTCCATGACCTCCCCATTCATGATGCCATGCACGTAGCACTCGCCAACGAGACTGTAGTCATCGCCATCACGCCTGATTAGCCAAGGTACGGGCGATCCGGTCAAGATGCAGATCAGATCTCCGGATTGCATGTTGCCAGACCCAAGACCCATGAAACCGCCAAGGGTTGTGAAGAACCTTCGATCGGAGCCGTATGACTGATGTACGAGCTCCCACCGAGTGAATCCGGACGTGTGCGGCATGACGAGGTTGGCAAGACTCGCAAGCGGGGCCCCATTCATGACACCGTAGGGATAAACAATGGCGAGCAGCTGGCGGGCGTGCCAATAGTCCTGGTCATAATCAGGCTCGCTGCAGGTTCCCTTGACCACATTACAGGTCGACTTGAAATTGCAGATCAAGGTACGACCATGCGCCATATATCGCTCTTCAAGTGGATAGCGATCACACGTCGAGGCTATGCCGCTAGTTTCATTGATCCAGCAATTCAACGCCCATCTGTTATTCCGAAGGTCTTCCCAAAACGCCCTTCCAGCACCAAGGAATCTCAGTGCGGAGTCTAGCTCCCCTTGGGTCCTCGAGGGACAGACGCTGCTGATGACCTGGACGGAATCGAAGATCTTGCCACGGAGCCGAATCCGGTCGAGATCTCGTTTGATGGGTTTGATATCGAACGTCGAGTCGCCTGCTGCCCTGTAGAGAGAGTGAGCAGGCCCGCCCATCAGTCTAAAGGCCGAAGCATTGGCCTCCCGCCAGTCTGGCACCCATGACGGCAAAAGCGAGTCGGTCATCCGGCCGCCCGCTTCGCTCAACATCATGACTTGATGGTGTTTGTCCCAGTTCGCCTCTCCGGTCCTTGGGCCCTGCTTGTGAAACACTAGAGCACGAGCAAACTTCCGGTAAAGATCTCGAATATCGACCGTGTAGTCCGCATCGACGGTATTGTCTGCAGAGACGTTCAGCTTTCTTGTCGTGTTGAGTCCAAGCAGAGCGTAAATCTTGTCTCTGTCATCCGTTGCATTGAAGTAGCGGCAGCATCGGAGTAAGCTGTAGATTGAACAGTTTCCGGCTCCTTGAAAGTCGCTCCGTATCTTCATCAAGAAAAGGAATCGCCAATGCGTTGTAGGCAGAAATCCTGTGGCGCATCAGACCCAGGATTCCCCTATCTGTACCAACAATGGCGGCATGGTACAGTGGCATGTGGAGCTGTCCGTGGGTGATACATACCTTCAAACTTGTGTCCTAGCATCATCACCTGCTTCACGACATCTACGAAGAGATCCCATGCTATCTCATTCCTACCGCAGAAGATCCTCGCTGCCGAGGCCGTGCTAGCTTCTTGCACGATCCAAATGCGACCGAACCAGTGCCGCCGCAGGAGTAGAGTCAAAGCCTGCCACTCCTTCGCCGTGCGATCAGGAAGACCTTTCTTTACCATAGCCTCAAACGCACATGATTCGAGATGGGCAATATCCTCGTATTGGTCAAATACCTTCTTTATGCGAGGTATGCAGTCGATGGCCAGAGAGCTATTGTCTGCCTCAGGACCGAGCCAGATACAGACCGTCTTAGCGTTGCGATAGATGTCCACCATCATCCCAACCTGGTGACTGCGCTCCTCCGAGCTCTCCTGGTTGATACATATTTGATCGATCCAGAACAAGACAGGCGTGTCTTTGTTCCTGAATCGTCGAATGGCTGTGAGCAGGTCCTTGGTGATGTCCAGCCTCGACCCATTGCAAGAGACCCATGTCTTGTCGGCTCGGGTGCCCCAGCAGTAGGAGAGAGCGAGATACTCAGGGTTGTCGTCCAGTGAGACTGTTTGTAATTGACATTTGACATTGGTAAGCGGAGAGGAGGGTAAGATCTTCACGAGACGGATCTCGCGCGATCCCGCCAAGCTTTGGTACTCCAATCTCGCCTTGGGTGGGCTACCGATGTCGAGGCTTTGATAGCCTGCTATCAGACGCTTCATTACGAGATTGAGTGGCGGCGGCGATACAACAGAGCATTTTCAGCGCTTGGTCCGGGCCAAGGCATGAAGAGCTGTCGTGCTTATGGGCTTGTGAAGGTTTCGAAGGATTCGTGGCTGTGCAGGATTACTATTCCATGAACCTCATGATACTGGCGGCCGGCGCGGGATTACATGCAAAGATCTTACCACCTACTACCATGAATACCTCGTCCAGGAACTGGTAGACATATACAGTCATACTACCAAAGGGAACACTCTTGGTTACGGACGGTTTTGCACACGCGAGGCAGAGATAATATTGAAGGACCGGCAAATCCTCGGCACGATCTTACTAGCTCGGTTCAACATGCCTACGCGGGATGCCAGGCAAGCCAGGTTACTTGGATGGGTTGGACAGGCCCAGGTTGACCCATAAGATAAGCCTTCTGGTCACGAGCTCTCACTCAGAGACGTCCAAAAAGTTTCATTGCATCTTGAGCGCCTTGAACGCCTTCGCATTCTCTGAAATGGCCGTTTCCACCGGCAGACGCTCCATGCTACTGGCGCCATAGAAGCCATGAAGCCCCTTGACCCGCTCGAGGACATACTGCGTTTCCTTCAACCCGGATATTGGTCCCCCATGACAAAGCACAATGACATCCTCGCGAATTTTCACACACGCATCTCTAATCTCCTGAATCAATCTGACTCCCTCATCCAGCCCCATCGCCCCACCCTCACTGCCCTGTGTCAACCCAATACTCCCACCTACAGTCAGTCCCAGATGCACAACCACCACATCCGCCCCGGCATTGGTCATCTTCTCCCCTTGCTCCACGTCGAATACATACGGCGTCGTCAGCAAGTCCATCTCCCTGGCGCTCCTAATCATTTCGACTTCGGCATCATACGATATCCCTGTGGCTTCGAGATTGGCGCGGAAGGTACCGTCAATGAGGCCGACGGTGGGGAAGTTTTGGATGCCGCAGAATCCGAGGGTCTGGAGTTGGCGCAGGAAGGAGGGGATGTGACGATAGGGGTCGGTGGCGCAAACGCCAGCCAGCACGGGAGTGTGGGTGACGATGTTGAGGATTTCGCCCGCCTGGATTGGGTTAGGAGAGAAGACAATGATTGGATGTGAGACACAGTGCGTTGACCGTAGTACGCTGGCCACAGGGAAGAGGCAGACAATGGGATGGGTCCTTGAGAGGGTGATAGCGAAAATTGATTTGTGGAAAGGCTTACCATATCCAGTACAATATCATTGGCATCCCCATATGGCATCATGCCTGCCAACGAACCGCGCCCTGCCATTCGATATCTGCCAGAGTTATAGACAATAATCATATCCGCACCACCTTCCTCCACAAACTTGGCGGAGAGCCCAATGCCTACAGAGAATGCCAATATCAGCACAAATCACCATAATATGGCCAAAGTGGAAATGCGTTGATGTACCTGCTCCAGCGCCGACGATGGGCTTGCCCGATCTTATCTGCGATCGAAGGCCTTCCAGCACTTCAGCTCGTTTGGTGGGTGGCGGCATTACGTTGAGTGCACTTTCGTTGATTTCGGAACGAAGGTGATGGGGAGGCGTCAGAATCAAACAGAGTTTGAATACCACCACGCAGGATGCATGAGTATTGAAGTCGCCTAAAGCATGCCGACGTCATCGCCATTGCCCCACTTCTCGTTTCCACTGCAGGTGCAAGCCAGGCTCATGATGAAGTTCTCTTTTGAATGATGCATGAAGCAAAGGAAGTGTTTGTCATTCGTCAAGATGTTTGAAGATCTAGAAGCAAAACACAAAAACAGCGTTGGTAGCAATCGATAGAATAAGGACCAACGCATGAAAGCCACAAGGAACTAAGCTTGGCCCAAGAGAGACTTCAAATGAGGTGAAGCTTGAGACGGCAATTGCCAGAACATATGAGCGAGTCCTTGCTCTGAAAGCCAGACATCTCAACCGCCAAGGACGTGTGAGCGGTCATGTCAGATCCCTTACCAACTGTACTACTGATAGGGACGTGCGACACAAAATTCGAGGAGCTCCTCTTCACCAAGTCGCAGGTTTGCAAACATGGCGTTGAGGCTAACTTGATGGACGTGGGACGTTCAGCAATGGCACAGAAGGAAATTGAGATCCCTTACTCCGACTTTCTTCATCGGAACATCTCGAGCCTAGATCGGGGGGAAATTGCGAAGGCTATGATAGCAGCAGCCACGCCTTTTGTCAACAGACTTTATCAGAGGGGCGGAATCGCTGGAGTGATTTCCATTGGAGGTTCCGGGGGCACATCCATTGGATCAGCCATCATGCGTGGCGCATTACCAGTGGGTTTTCCCAAGTTGATCGTGTCCACCGTTGCGTCGGGCAGTGTCAGCAGCTATGTTGGCCAGACGGACATCACGATGATGAACAGCGTTGTCGACATCGCCGGGCGCAACTCCATCCTCGACCCGATACTCACAAACGCAGCAGCCATGATCGCAGGCGCAGCCAAAGCCTTTGTGAGCCGCGAGGCCCCTCCTGGGAACGATTCGGTGGGCCCGAGGAAACGGGTTGCGATCACGATGTTCGGAGTGACAACACCGGCAGCAGATGCCGCGAGAGCAGTATTAGCTGATGAAGGCTACGAGGTCCTTGTCTTTCATGCGACCGGAATGGGAGGGAGGGCCATGGAGAATCTGATCGGAGAGGGGCGGATCGATGGGGTTCTTGACTTGACGACGACCGAATTGGCGGATGAGCTCGTAGGAGGCATCATGAGTGCTGGCCCGGACCGACTCACCGCGGCTAGTCAGGCTGGGATTCCCCAAGTCGTCAGTCTGGGCGCACTGGACATGGTCAACTTTGGGCCTCGATCAACACTGCCGGACAAGTTCAATGACAGGAATATCTATGAGCACAATCCAGACATCACCCTCATACGGACCACTGCGCAGGAATGTCGGTTACTTGGAGGCCAAATTGGGAAGAAACTCAAGGCGGCAAAGCGACCCGACCTTGTCCGGGTCTCCGTGCCGCTTGGAGGCTTGAGCATACTTGGAGTGAAGAGTGGGCTTTATCACGACGCATCGGCGGACAAAGCACTATTTGATGCTGTACAGGAAAGTTTGCACGGGACTGAAATTGAGGTTACCAGGGATGCGCGAGCGATTAATGATGATGGCTTTGCTGTTGAGATGGCAAATGCCTTGATCGAATTCATGAACCGATGACTCGCCAGTCCAGAAACTAAGGACGAGGTTATCTTCATGTTGCAGGTTTGAATGGGAGAATGAAAATCGGAGAAAGAAAATGAGGCGCGCAAAATCTTCTGACGACTTTTTCTTCATCACCTGGCCACGCCCCAGACAGTCAGCTCTGGCAAAGCAACTACTAAGCATGAAAAGCCTATTCAGGATTGCCTGAACCTCTCCGAGAACTTGATTGGTCTGATTCTGCTTGTTGACGGTGCTTGTGCTCGTGTCAGCATTACATTCAGCATCTCCACAATGTCTGATTGCACACGTCAGCAACGAGACAAGCTTTGCAGGCTGGCTGCAGGCCATGCTGTGGGATCCCGTCCCGAATGCTGTTGGTTCATTAGCCTATCTGCAGATAGACAGACCCTTACGGTCTCCACGTGTGATTGATGCTGGATTTCATATGTTCTCATTCGAGCCGGGCATTCTTCATCATCGCCTACATTTTTGCCACCCAACGCCTGCCCGTTTTCTCACCGTCGGGCACTCGAGCCCATGACTTCATCTGTCATATCATTGGTAATAATCTCCAGTCCCTGCTCACTTGCTCTCCCCGAGGCCCGCATGAACGCCCCCAAAGAGCTGGAGCAAATCGGAAATGAACGCTGAAGGAGCTGACCACCAATATCTCAGCACTAGTGCAAAAGGCCGCATCACCAACCTGAACTTCTTCATCCCATTTGCAGGTATCCACATCCCTGGGCCCGCATCATCTGTGGCTCTTCGGACACGCACGCATCAGGCAACGTGCAACTCATCGCCATGTGACGCTGCAGGCCTCTCTGATCTGACCGCCGCGGATGCATCCGTGATGCAGTAATATATAAACCTTTGCGCCTGGGCATTATAGCAGCTCATCAATTTTATAAGTCCTCCGATCATCCATCATCATAATTCAATTTCAAATACATACCCTCAACGTTACATCTCCAGACTCAGTTGGTGTTTCTCAAAATGCATTTCACATATCAATCTGTCCTCTTCCTAGCATCACTCCTCATGGTCAGCTCCAACGCAGCCATCATGTACGTCCTAACCCCCAGCTCTCATCCTCCTTTCCTTCTCTCCTACCTTCCTGCCATCCCTCCCCCGTCCAGCCCGTCAAGCACACCTGAATATCATCTTGACTCTCCGCCGCCATCACTTCAATATCCTACCCTTTTCATCCCCTCCCCTCCTCTTCCCCTGCTTCTCATAAAGCAAATCCCCCTTGAAAATACTCACTATTTGGTCCCCCACCCAGCGCCCGCGATCCCCTACCCTCCCCCGTGGCAGTCGCTGAGCCCGCGGGGTGCACGGGCCAATCGTACCAGGCCACCGACGCAGCCACCGCGGACGCCTTGTGTGCGGCCAATTGCCACAGCACGTGCATCGATTTCGAGAATGGGGGGTATTATTATGGGGTTTGTGAGTGTTAGGGGGGAGTGTGAATGCAGAAAAGATGGGGAGGGAGGAGGAAGGGCTCTCAGGTAGGACTGATGGTGAGCGAGGGTGTGTAAAGGGGAGATGAGACAGAGGAGGGAGCTTGGGTCATTCCCAGACGCACAGCGTTCTTTCGTTTTCAGAAGCTTTTCCAAAACAACATACCCTATAAAAGATAGAGCATTTTACCTTCTCCCTTGATGGTCCGACTTTCTCTTCAGCTCCCTCCCATTTCCCGTCTCTCACCTCTCTCCTTCAACTCCCAGTCTCGGATCCCCGATGCCCCAACGTCTTCCTCAGCACTTCTCAGCACATCTCCATCGCGTCACCACCCCACTCACCCCTATACCCACATTCACCCATCCATCCATGAAATTCACATCGCCCATCTCTTTCCCTTCCACACGCACACAATGAATCCCCGTCCATTCATCTATGAGCCCACCCTATCCTTTCTTGTACACCAGCATATCTTGCAGCTACCTTTCTTTCTCCACCCCTGTACTCCCATCTCCCATCCTTTCCCCATCCTCCATCCCTCCTCCAAAACACATACACCCACCAACCCTGCCCAGACCCCTCTTTCCCTAGATAAGCAAAACCGATCCGGCCATCTACCCCTTTCAACAACCAAACAGTTGGAACAAAATCCTAGACTTGCATCCACCGTCCCCTCATCCCTCCATCCCTCCCCCATCTCCCTTCCTTCCCCTCTCCTCCTCCCTGATTCCTTAACCACACATATAAGCACACACAATGCCTCCCCATCCCTCCACCCATCCATCCATCCATTCATCTCTCCACCAACCTACCCACCACACCCTCCTCCCTCTTCCCACCAGCTTGAAATCCCATCAACCCATCCACACAATCC
>MSTJ01000500.1:0-11863 GCA_001956345.1 Ramalina peruviana
ATGCCCTCCGTATGCCCTCCGTCGTCTCCCATCACCTTCTCCTTCTTCTTCTTCTTCTACCCCAGGATCAAGYGGCCCGAAGCAGAAGAAGCCTCTCCTAGTTGCCCTCTCCAGCACAGGCATCTATCGCGATTCCGAAGCCCGCGATCTGCCGTTTCTGATGGCCCCGCTCTACCTCTGCCTCAAGGTCCCGCATCGGGATAAAGTGGCCATGGAGGATGTCATCACCGCCGAGATGGCCAAACGGGAGGAGGCGGTYATAAGTGGGTATGTGATCCCGCGCCCCAGTCTGTTGACGGACGGACCCGCCACCGAAGGGCTTGTGCGGGCCGGTGTGGAGACGGAGCCGGCAATTGGGTATACGATTRGCAGGCAGGATGTGGGGAGGTGGGTGTTTGAGAATTGTGTTGCGAGAGAGGGGCAGGGGTGGGTGGGGAGGAAGGTGAGYGTGACATACTGAGTGGATTGATCGCAAAATACGATCTTGAATGCTGTTGGTTTAAGGCCGCATTGTTTTTCCTCAAAGGTCTTACATATCATAAATGCTGATTGCAGTAATTCACGTCGAATATTGTAATACAAGAGATCCTTCACTTTCCTGGTGTCGCTTTCGTTTTGCTACAATTCGCAAAAGAGCCAAACACAGTACCCAACCCAGCCAAGTCGTGATGCATGGACATCCTGTTTTTTATTCTTCTATGAGCCTTTGTCCCTTTGCATCCCCTTACCTCAAATGTCCTCATCGAGCGCACGCAAAGAAGGAAAYGATGAAAAATCCCTGTCATGCTTGTTTATCATACCACGCGCTACCTTCCCTCTGCCCTCTCCATCCTATCCCATCCGCTCAACCCTACCCAACCTGCCTCCTCAGAAACTCCCGATGCAGCAAGAAATTCTTGAAGGCGAAACCCCGTCGCGCCCAGCCCCTCCGCTTCACATTGCACACAAGAGCATCAACCTGCACGGATCCCCGAATCTCCAATCACCTCTCATTAATTCCGGGTCAGCACCACCGACCACACCAGCAACCTCCTCCCAGCCGTTCCGGCAAAGCGGAGGCAATGGGACAGAGATCGAAGGTCTTTTGCGCAGACGCCCCCAGACCCTTTCGGAAATGGAAAGGGTTTCGTACGGCTGGCTCGCCCTGTGAAGGAGACGGGGGAGGGATGAGTGATGTTCGGCAGGTGGCGAGGAATGGTTTATTTCAATCTCACTCTTCCCCCTTCATCCTCTGCGCGACATTTTCGCTCGTGCCAAAAATTTGACGAGGAGGTTATGGTATGGCCACCTGAGATTCAGCCCAGTTTGTCTCCCTTTCTTCACGGTAGAAGGCGCAGTGAGGACATACATGAAGGCTGTAATTGCGGTGTTCGGGGACACGGAAATCATCGTGTTTGCGTGAAGGGTATGGAGACAACTGAGCAAGACACCACGGCGATATGCGGACGGGTATGGAGTTTGTGAGTGTGAAGGCGGATGTTGGAATGGGGTTTTGGTTTTGGGAGTATGTTCGGCGGCGGATACCGGAGGACGTTCACAGGGAATGGGAAAACGTATGGGAAGTGCAATTTGGTTCGTGTAGGCCAAGGTGCAATACGCATTCTTGCTCATAGAACATGATGGCAACGGACGTAAAAGGTCGTTGGGTGGGGGGGGGGGGAGGGGGGTGGAAGGAACTCAAAAAACAACCAAGAATTCTGCGGATTCCGTCTACCGCTTGCTCATTACATCAAATCCAAATCTCCGTCACAATCTCATCATCATCATCWTCATCGACGACCCTGTCCAAATCTCCATCCCCACCTCCCCTCTCTCCTTGTGTCCTTCTAACCCACGCGAGACAAATTCACTCAGGCGCGCTTAAACACCCTGACCCTGGTTGCTATCATAGATAGACCCGAACTGCTGCTCATCCTCAGGATTATTGGGGTCGTGCGTCGCTTCGAATTCCTCCGGGGATTCCTGATGGTTGGTTGGCGCGGAAGAGGGGGAGGTGGTGGCGGTGGATCGGTGATGGAAGGGGACGAGGGTGGGCAGGCGGGTGGGGTGTGTGATCGATGGGGTTATGGTGGAGGGAGAGGAGGTTTGGTAGCTCCCCGTGACAGAAGGGACAATACTGGAGTAAGGCAGAGACTGAGCGCTGAAAAGCAGATCAAGGATTGCGATGGGATCGGATGAGGGTTGGGAGATGCTGGTCACGGAGGGACTCAGGCTGGAAGTAGCCTCAACTAGAAGATATCAAGATGTCAGTGTTTCCGTTCGAATAACGGACGCAACAGTATGAGGGAGAGATGCATGGGACCTACGGGTATTGCTCTCAGCAACGGGGGCTGCGAGTGTGGTAAGGGATAGGAAGGCCGGGAGCAGGAGCGCGAGTGCAGCGTTGGAGAGCTGCATGTTTGGGATCAAGGAGATGCTGAAACTCTTCTTGGAATTCAGAGCTGCCAGCAGCAGTGCAACGGAGGTACAAGAAAGAAGAATACTGAGAAGCAGGTTGCATATGTGGTCATAGAGGGTTGGAAACACTTATGCACCTGATCAGATATCGCTCATCCATTGAGCTTCTCACCCGTTGAAAGCCATAAGGTACTATTTGCAGCGCTTTGTTGTCAAGAAAAGCGGTCGATAACCTTAAGGATCAGGATATAAAGGCCAGGCGATCTTGTTGCTTGCTATTTAAGAACAAAGACCGTCAAAGGGTCGCGTTCTACTACGCAATGAAAGACCCTTGCAAATACACAAAGCCGTAATCAAGGCCTTCGACTCATTGAAGAAACCTCCGAAGCTGCGATGCCAGGAGCTATTGATACCTTGACGAGTATGGGCACATCGAAAGGTTCATGTGCAGTGTATTTAACCTACCACGATGGACCTTACCGTTAGAACGATGACACGGCAAATTGAAGAGGAAAGAACTTGTGAAGGCGCAAACGGTGAATAAGTTGTCGCGCTGAGTACGATGATAGGAGCAGCAGTGTAAGCAAAAGTCCTGTTAGCATGTGGGCAAATCATGGCAGGAATGAAAATCGATTCGTATTAGCTCAAAGCCTCTACGCCTTGCCCAGCTCAGACCGAATCGAAGCCTGCAACCGAAGAAGACCGTGTTCTATGATGCCGCCCGTAGCTCCTGCGTGGAATCCAGCCACTGATGCTTTAAATCCAGGATCAGGCATCAGATTTGTGCTAAGAATCGTTTGGATGTTCCACTTTGTCGATCTGATAAGTACTGGTGAAAAAGTCGCACGGCACATGGATGCCATAGATATCATGACACTCCTTAGGCTCCGTGGACGAGCGGGCGATCAAGTCTTCTCTTCGAAGCTGGTCGCGTCTTAGGTCCGTACTCATCCCGTCACCGCTGGCCTCTTTGACGTTGCTGAAGCGGGTGATGACTGGAGGGATCAAAAGATTAGTCGAAGGTGGAGCATGACGCCGTAAGGATTGAATCTGGAGGCTCGTGACTTACGTTTTCCATCTGCGATGACTGGAAAGGCAAGAGTGGTGACAGAAAGAATGGCCGGGAGAAGAAGGACGAGAGTCGCTGTGGGGATCTGCATGATGACTTTGTGTGATATTGAGGCTGCCAGCAGCAAGTAAAGCAAAGAGCTCCAAAAGTGTTGAGGTGTCGAAAGAGTGACTTAGTCTGAATCCTGATTCTGTAGACGTAGTGAGCGTGGTTGAGAGGGTTTGTAAGCTTGAGAGAATGGAAGAAGGGCACAGGAAGAGAGAAGGACAGACTTTATATGAGTCCGAAGCCCTGTGAAACGCCTTTTGAGCGACCTCAATGTACATCACCCTCTGGAAAAGGAATGTGAGGGCGAAAGCTGCAGTGGCAAATGGAAGACAGCTTCGCGAAATCGTTCGTGGCCAATTGGAGAACCAGAAGCAGGAGACCGTTCTGAGCTCAGATACAAATGTAAGGCCACATGCTCTGATTATCTTCGCAAAGGCGTGATCTGAGGCAGGCTCCCATCCTTTTGCTCTGTACCACTCTTCGCCTTGCCTCAAAGGCCATGAGACAAGTATTTTTGATTGGCTCCTGTGTGCCAGCTACAGCTGCACAAACCTGAACGGGGCGATGGAGCACGTGTCGACATGTCAGGCGGCTGGAGTACACTTGGAGATTTCTTCGTGCGCGAGCGTCCCCTGCTAGAATCCTGCAACTGGCTGATCGGCGCTGAGCGGAACTTACGGTGAGTGGCGAATTCTGGACCCTTGAGAGAACACTCGAGACCGTTCACGTCGTACTGGTTGATGTGACAGACCCAAGGATCAGGTCGTACGCAGATGCGACTTATTGGCCCAGTGGTGGCAAACTTCTTGATTGTAAGTCTTGCTTGACTTTTCCGCGCAAAATTGGTTCAGACAGTTGTCCCGCACTGAAAGTATCAGGGCAGGCCGAGAACGAACAGGTGGTGAGTTTGACAGAATTGAATATTGATCGTCGTTTGCCACGTTTTTTACAACACACGCGTCGAATTCTCGGGGGCAAAGACATCAGTCACTTTGGATTGTCTTGGTCGCAGCCCCGAGCGCATGTCTTGTTTGGGCATTCGACCTCTTGACTGTCGCAGGTACAGCATGGCAACGCCTTCTGACTGCAAAGGTTAGAGTTGGAGAATCGTTGTACAAACTTTCGGTGTGGCTTCTCGCTCCTTGGATGCCTCGAACTGTAACAGAGCTCCCCTGAGTAAAGGGGTAAAGCTGGGAACATATAAGAATTCTTGCGCGAATGCCGCTGAGCATGTGTCTCTGTGTACCTCAGTCGTCTCATCGTGCGCTGCAAACGTTACAAATCCAACTCTAACGAAATTAGCGAGATCAAAGCAAACCCGTATCATCATGCTGCTGAGTCGTACAAAAGCCCGATTCTCTAAGTTGTCAATCACCAGGAAGCCATGTCAGAAGGACTGTTCCCTGATGCACGACACAAGGCTGTATTCCCTGGCCGAACAATTGGAAGAGTCAAGCGACAGTCTTTCGACAGACTTCTCCAGTCCGCTTCGCGCTCGGGATAGAAGCGACAAGTCCCCCCTTGAGTCAAGTCACACGTCCCTGGAAGCAGAACCAGAACTCGTGATAGCGCCCCCAGCCACTCAACCAAAGGTTGTTGCTCCCCCATCACTAAAGCGTCGCAAAGGACACATGTTTGCTGTCATTGTCGAAACAATCGATACTCGAGATCAATGGTCCACCACAAGCGTACATCACATTTGTCCAAATCTGGCTTCTGCGAACGAGACGGTCAGAGAGTTCGCCGGCCAACGATTTCCTGATAAGAAGTTGCTCGATTGGGAATTTTATCGAGAAACACTGACAGAAGATGGAAGCATCCAATGTATCTTCAGTGATGAGGGTGGTGACTATCGCTATGTAGTGAAGGTCTCGGAACGTTGGGTGAACAGTGATCGAGAAATCTCCAGATTCGAAAGCCGACCAAGCAGTATGTATTGATGCATCCGGAAGGATGTCGAATGTCTCGATGCGCGGGTTATAGCCCTGACAAAGAATATCTTTGACTTTAGAACCAATAGCTTTCTGGAGCTGGAGTCTGTTAATATCTAATGCAGGAGGGGAAGAGAAGCTGGTATCGCTAGACACGACGACTTGGGCCTGATGACGTCGGAAATACTTTTCTGGCACCCTGCGATGTTGAAAAATGCCCAGAAGACATCACACGAGCAACGAAAGGTCTGCTCAGCGGAGATACTTCGATAAGAATCGTTTTTGCTCTTTTTGGCTCCGAGGCTTATTTTTGCCTCTTTGGACTCGATCAACTCCATTAAAAATGTCAACGTCGAGTGCTGCCGCAGCGAAGAGGATATGGCTGTTGGACAAAACTACGACCCACCAACTTAAGTTAGCTTGCGATTCAAGGAAAATCAGCATAGAGACTTAGATATAAACTGTTGCATTGTCCGTCTTCAAGTTACTCATAGCCAACGGCCTCAGCTCTGAGATGTGGACACAGATAAAGAAAGACAATGGAGAGGAATTGAGTTTAATGTAGGGTGCGGAGAACCGCGTCCCAAGACAAGTAATTGTGCGTGCCAGGCAGACAGAGAAGAGGTAGCAGTATGTTGCCAATGTCACAAGCAACGGATTCTTCATCTGCACAGACTAACAATGGTCTCAATTGATCCGAATATATTCCAAATGGTCTGGTAGTATCTATGTATCGATTGAGGGAAGGGTTTCATGGATTTTGTTTGGCAAATTCGACACCTGTTTATGAAAGACACGTCAGTCCAGGCTCTCTTGCGCTGGTGTTGAGTGGGCTCAGGGGGCTACTTTACCCTTGGCGATATTCTTCTTCAGATCTGCCTTGCATGTCTCCAACATCTCCTGCTCTTTCGGCGTGATTGGGCCAACTTCGATGATTCTCTCCACACCATTTGGTCCCAGCTCRACCTTGCTGGCGAAGAAGTCCAGCCCTTCACTCTTGAATAGCGGGCTGTCGACAAAYGTTGGTTCAATGACTCCCTTGGTGCCCTGAGCTGCCTTGAGCAATGACTCGGCGAATCGYGCGCCCGCCATCGCCATTGASAGGGTAGCAGAGCCGGTRCCATCTTTKGCCTTCACGACCTCATCTCCTCCGAACTGGACACGGTTGACAAAGCTGTCAAGATCGGCRCCTTCCAGAGTGTAGCCGGATTGGCTGAGCAAGGGCACGATSGTGGCGCCAGAGTGACCACCAATCACSGTGATRTTCTCATCCGCGGGATCAGTGTTCTTGTGCTGAGAGATGAATCGGCTTGCGCGAACGACGTCGAGGGTAGTGACACCGAAAAGACGTTTCGGGTTGTAAACGTTCGCTGCCTTGAAGACTTCGGCGGTRATRGGTACTGTGCTATTGACGGGGTTGGCGATGATGAGAACATTGGCCTCAGGTGCGGAAGCGGCGACGCCTTTTGCAAGGTCGCGTACGATTGAGGCATTGGTATTGAAGAGATCTRTGGGTAAGRGCCAGGGTCAATACAATACTACAAGAAACAGGGARAAGGCACAAAGCCCAGTGAACAYRTACCATCTCGGGTCATTCCAGGCTTCCTTGGTACACCRGCCGGAATCAGGACAATCTCTGACCCCTTCAGAGCTTCGTCAAGCTGCTCCTTGACATAGCCCGTCACTGTGCTTTTCGTGTTGATGTGACCGATGTCCGCAGCGACCCCTAACTCTTCCTTAGCAAACGTAGTCGCCCTTGGATGGAATTCAATTGACCTGGAGCTCCTTTGACATCGTATATGGCGAGTTCAGTCACTCTTGGGTTGAGCTTCATCAGAAGAGACAATGGCTGCCCAATTCCACCAGCTCCTCCCAGAATGGCTACTTTCGACGCCTTCAAAGTTCATTAGCAGAAAGCCCAATAGGTATGGCTATAGCTCAATGCCCAAGGCCCAATGGAAATTCTGGAGCCGCATACCTGCCTAGCTGTTGCGGAGAAGGTCCTTCTCTGACAAGCTCCAAAGAGCTGCCTCGACATTGCGCGAGAAGCCATCATTGTGATAGTGCAAGTACGGAGAAAGCCAACAAAGGAGGACTATTGATGAAACGCTGAACAGGATAATGTGGGTGTGACTTTGGTCGGCGGATTAATGGAGGAGCTCAAAATTGTTGCTCGGCGAACTCGGGATTCAATTCTCCCTAGACCTATCAAGGCCTAGACCGTCCGCCACAGCAGCCAGCAGCCACCACAGCCACCAACGCTTCATAGCTCCACACATACGAGAATGTAAATCCCCCGTACTCTAGCAAAGACTCAGAAAAGGCTTAAGCCAGTGTTCCATTGTTGGAAAAGATGGAGGCGAGGAGTCCGAGAAGAGTCTGCTGGGCTGACATGAAGAGTCATTCAGCCATCTAATTCGTATACAAGAGTCACTGCTTCCAATGCAATTTACTTACACGTATTCGAAAGCCGAGGCTGGGTGTAATAATTCGTCTGCATCACGCATGCGACACCCCATCACTGTTTGATAGTCGTAATGGCCGCCTTCGAATATCAGACGAGTCCGCAGGTTTGTCAAGGCAGTATTCGGTAGCTTTACTCTTCGCAGAACAGATCCGCCCTAGATCTCCTTCAATGTCCTTTTCGGGCTATGTATGGGTAGCCATCACGCAGGTTGATGAACAGCTGTCATCTGTGACCGAAATTGTTCAAGGTTCAATATTCGAAATCCCTCGCTTTACGGACTTCCTACTTTGGGCAAAAAGAAGTCCGAACACCGCTGGTGTCACAAAGACATCGGTGGTATCCACGGGCAGGGATTGCATGATTGCTGCATCATAAGCAGAAGAGAGRCCCTTGCATTCCCTGGTGCGGGAAAATCRGCGGTGCTTGCGCAGAGCTGACGACTCTTTGGTTTGCTGYTCATGAGATTTTGTAMCGGTTCAAGAAACCAAATGAACAGCCACGAAAGCTGAGATTTATCCAAACGTTGATGTCTATGTCTCTACCACTCCGTGCCGGATTCCATATCGCGTGGTCACACAAATGAGTCTGCGGGGGATTTCGCGGCACAGATCCAATTCGTATATCGTCCAGACTGTAGCCTATGGGAGACATCACCGAAGTTCTGCAGGGAACATCCATGCGTCTACCCAATGGGTAATTTGAGGGTCACCTTGGTGCGCCAAGGCTGAAACCGTGATACTGTACCGTAGCAGAGGGTGTCTCCCATTTCCGACCCAGRTTCTCGTCAAGGGGCGGAAATGGTCAGCCTCGKATAGTGATTTTGTGCACCCTCGTAAGATGGATCTTTGTGACTTCGTACAGAATGGAGAACCCCCTCCTTTGTATCTTCTCAAAGTATCTTCTCAAAGTGCTGATTCGCAARTCACSATCATCCGTCCCGTACTTGGTCCGYGTGTGTCTTCTGATCTTGAGCGGTGAATTAAGTCCCGCAAAAAAGCAAAAATTCTTTCTCAAGTTTGCCGGTCGAACCATTTTCCGACGCGCAAAGCCGCAGGAAAAGCCTGGAATTGACGGATCTTGGCAGGGGAAAGGTCAAGAAAGGAGAGCGCTACAGACGCTCTAGGATTAGCTGCGAGGGAGGCGCTCCACTCCCTCTCAACGGCCAACAGGGGCTTGCCGGTAAATCAAATWTTATTGGCGAGGCTGCATTTTTGCTGCACCTCTGCTGCAGGGATTTTTGCAGCAAGCTGATCAGAGGGCTTCAAAGCGCTGSCCAGTTCGAGAGCCWTTTTCTACGAAAGGAGWTCGAGGACTCAAAGGCGACCTTCGAGACTTCGACAAAGARACGGGATTCACGCACGGCAGGCACCGTGAAGGACAAGCGGCGGTGCTGGGAATTCMGGAGTAAGCGAATAACGGTCAGCGTCAGCCTTCATCTCGTCAATATTCACTCGACGTGTGACTGGTTTCTTTGAGCGTGTTTAATCTTAAATTGATGGCGGGCTGTTGCAACGCCRCGGAAGGGCGCGAGACTTGGCTGGATGCAGTAAGCCGACAAAGACTTTAGCGACCAGCAATTTCRTGAAGTTCWGCCAAAATYGACAGGGCGGCAGCGTCTGATTGGTCGGCGYGCTTTACCAACAATYGTGTTTGCCCTGTTGCTCTCGAGGTCAATTTCGGGGCTAAACATGGAATATACGAGGCCAAGATTACTCACGCATGCTCACCCCTGCTCAGTCCTGCCGAATCTCCCCTGCGGCTGCATGACACGGGTTTGTCAATCTGCAGTCAGCAAAGCTTTCTCATAAAGCCTCCTTCCTTCCCTCAACTACTTCTTGATTCCTTCATTCTTCAATCAGTCACTCGCTAAGTATTTGCTCTGTCTTAATTTTCGTCGCGTTTTCACACTTCATAGCAGCTTCTTGCYCTACTTAATCRACAACTTATACAGCCGTTTTAATAATATCACCTGTCTCAACGACATCTACAACCCGCAAAAATGCAGTCATTCCTCGCTCTCGCCGCCATTGCTGGGGTTGCCCAAGCATGGAACGGAAACTACTCATTGACCGCCACATCCTCCGTTGCTGGATCGAGCGGCGTYGGTGGAGGTGTCCCAGTCACGACCACTAAGGTGCTCACGACCTACACCCAAGTCTGCCCCACGCCTACCACCGTCACCCAGGACAACAAGACTTACACCGTCACATCGGTAAGCAAAGGCGGTGAAAAMGCAGAKTTAAAGACCCAATACTGACGGAAGTGCTAGGCAACCACCTTRACCTTCCCCTGCCCTTGCACSGTCACCGGCACAACCACTGCCACGCCATTCACCTCGACCTTGACCAACGTTGTCAGCACCTTCGTCACCGTCTGCCCGGCTGCCACCACRTTCCCCATCAACAATGTGACWTACACCGCCACTGCTGGACAGACCGTGACCGCCTCCAACTGCCCATGCCCAACCACCACGACGACTRTCCTRACCCCTGGTGTSCCCGCCACTTTGACCAGCGTCTCGACCAGCACCACCGTTGTRTCAAGCTACACCACTGTTGTTTCAAGCCCCACAACCGTCATTGTGCCAGGCCCAACGACAACCGCGACCTACGTTGCATCATCAGCCGGCCAGACTGTCACCGTCACCAACGGCCCCTTCACTACACCAGTCGCCGTKCCCGTCACCACTGTCATCACCCCATCAGCTCCTGCTGCCACCACCCCAGCTGCAGGTGCCCCGGCCGYCGGTGTGCCAGCTGTTGGTACCACTGTCGGCACTGCGGCCCCAGTGGCTCCCACAACCGCTGCTCCATCGCCATTCACTGGCGGTGCTGCCCGCGCCGCCGCCGGCTTCGGTCTCGGTGGTGTTCTTGGTCTCGCTGCTTACATCTTGTAAGTGGTTTGACTGGGTTGGTTTCGAAAATGACATTGGCGAGCTCGTGACGGGTTAATGCTTACCACGTGGCGCACTGTMTTGGCTACCTTGACACCCCCGTGAGGTACATGGACGTGCATAATACGCTTTGGACACATRGGCAGCCTAGATGCACGGCACTTCCTGTACATTAATGATGGCGCTTGGTAGAAACAGCACCCTTCATAGGGCAAGAGCACAATAAATTCAATTCTATGAAGTGTGAAAACATTTGATCCCATTGAACAATCGTACATGTCTATGTTGTTKTTTTTTCATTGCAGTGGCATGTACTTGATCTGGCATGGCTCGCATTCCTCATCTCCACGTTTCTTGAACTCTCGACGGTACTCGAGTCTACACTTTGCCCTACGCTTAGAAGGAAAAGTTGCGCACGCCCATAGTCCTAAGCTACTATCTGGCGTCTACTGATCGTTTCCAGCTGCTTCATTGAATCTAGTCCGACGTC
Source organism: Ramalina peruviana (assembly GCA_001956345.1). Lineage (NCBI taxonomy): Eukaryota > Fungi > Ascomycota > Lecanoromycetes > Lecanorales > Ramalinaceae > Ramalina > Ramalina peruviana. The sequence continues at coordinate 11,296 of MSTJ01000500.1, forward strand.
AAAGCTCGCGRCCAACGATTCAAGCTAACCCYTCAATATCCATGTTCCAGCTGAAAGGTCATCGTCATAGTGGTCATGGTGGTCTKGGGCTTCTTTGACTTCCTGCAAGAGCGCCATGAATATCACACTTTGCACAGACACTTACAGGCATCTTGAAAGCTTCCCCTCATCCATCAAAGTGACCCAGACAACCTCGGAGGTAAGGTATCAAGTACCAGCACGATCCAGCGGATATCTGCCCAAGTACTTGAGTGTGTCCGTGGTGTGGTGTCGACATGGCTGTCATTATTCGATGATTTATTTGTCAGGGGCATCCATCCCTCTCTGATCATTTATTGGTGGCGGCAGCAGCGGTTTGCGGGAGGCAAGGATTAGCGACGAAATTAAGCTTTGCCTTGCTGCAGCCAATTGCGACAGGAAGTGCCGATTTTCAACATCACGTCTTCCCACAAGCTTGCCTCTTTCTGCCTTTTGCGATCACACTGACCCCTGAATTGACATCTCATGGTGCGAAAAGGGCAATAGTGAGCTCCGAATGGTCATGAGAAAGAGGTGGCAATTTTTCGAC
>MSTJ01000501.1:0-11855 GCA_001956345.1 Ramalina peruviana
GAAGTTCTCGATTTCGGTGATTTGGGCTGCTTCTTCCATGACGACGTTGTCGTAGTGGAAGCCGAGTTGGGCGATCTCTTGGCGGCGCATCGCGGCGTGTGTCGAGGTCATGGCGATGATGCGAGCTTCTTTGATCATTAGATAGTTGGTCTTGTCCTTGTTGCTTCGTAGTATCTCGAAGGGTCGAATGTCTTCCAGCTCGGTAAAAATCTTGCTGATGTGGCGCTCACACCCGTGCGCAATATTTACGAGCTCGTTTTTCGCGGCCTCCTCAGGGAATAGAGGCTGTGGAGCTGTCTGGAAGTAATGGTGGAATGGAAATGAAGATGTGAGATCTGTCGGTGAGGATGAAGTCGAATTAACAGCATCCCAAAATTTCTTCCAGGCTGGTTTGACATAGACCAGGTTGAAGTAACCCGCGGTCTCACAAGAGCCTCCATGCGCCCCTGGAGCGCCAAGGTTGGCTGCAAGACGATCGACTTCGGCCAAGTACATGGCTCGATTGTCGAGGAAAGACTCGACCCTACCGTACTTGCTGAAGCTTTCAGATGTGTCGAGATCGGCTTCACCTTGTCCAAGGCGTAATAGATGCCGCGCATCGATATCGAGTCTTGTGATTTTTTGGAAGAGTTGATTTAACGCCTGATTGCTGTGAGCGATGAGTAGAGTACGTTGGGAAGGAAAATCATGATAGATGTTACTGATGATCTGAGTTGCGACATCAGTTTTGCCGGTGCCTGGAGGACCGACAATGATTGTGAGCCCGGGCTGTGTTCCTGAGATTACAGCTTGAACTTGAGTTGATGTAAAAGGGATCTCATTGATTTTGGGGGCGTCTGTAGGGTAAGGTCCTTGGGACGGTGTCTGATAAGTCGATATCCTGACCCGCTGTGAGGGTGGAAGCGCCTCCGTATCCAGCTCGCCTTCGTCTCTTCGGCGCTTCTTGGACGATCTTGGTGGGACTGATGCTTCTATTGACTTGTCTTCGAAAATATAAGGAGGATCGAACCCTCCATCTAATTCATTGCCGGTTTCAATTTGCTTTCATTTGATTAGCTCCTCACTTCAATGTGTTCTTGAGGAGAGGAGCGCTTACCACTCCAGGAAAGCTCTTCAGTAGGTGCTGCCAGTCGATGATTGTATCTCTGATATMAAGGGACTTAATATGATTAGGCAGATTCTTGTACGTGGCTGCCGTTGGATCACCGAATCCAAGAAACACGTCTTGCAACCAGGCCGGTATCGAGAYTTCAGACACAGTTAGGCTTCTTATTGTTTCAAGTATTTTCTTGAAATTATTCTCCCTCTTGTTCCTTCGCACTACCARATTGATCTGCTCGTACACATCAGGCAATCCYTTTGCTTTGCGTGAGATGTCGTCCTCGAAGGCGACAGGGTCGAGATTCACTAGCAGTCTTCGTATGCGTGGCCTTGGTCCATGACCATTCACCTGGTCAGGTCTTGGCTCGCGGACGGGCCTCCCATTCTCGTCAAGTAGCATGACGACTTCAGCAACACGGACAGCTCTCAAGCCTGATGCTTCGGGTCCCTCAATCGCAGCATGGCCGTTAGTCATTCCGTCTGCCTTACCAGGTGATGCGCAAAYAAGRAAGACAGAATCTTCCGGTCGAAGYGCATCCCAATCCTTTCGCACATTGTCTGCTARTCTGGTCACATTGAGCGTTAYTTCCGCTCTGACAAAGGCAGGCTCGTACGAGCCAACTTTCGGCGGCGCGGTCTCGAGAATGGCAGGCTTGCTGATTGGCAATGCGACCYTTGAGAAGCCTTCAAACCCAATCTGAGGGCCTCCTCCGYTCCGAACMGGCCGTAGCCTTTTGATCACATCTTCGAGGTACCTCCTGATTTCGAAGAATTGCTCACAGCGGTGAAGGATGAACGACCGCCACAGGAAATCCCCCGAAGAAAGATACTGTAAGTTCAACTTTGGGATGGCTAATGGCCTCGAGCCATCGTAGACCTCATTGCGGAGAAGTGACTCTTCGTACAGGGCCGTTTCAGTTGGCAAAACGCTCATATCGGCAACCGCTTCTTGGAAAGTCTTCGTTCTTTCAAAGGCGGAGAGTAARRCTTCTTGTGAMAAGTCTCTGGTAGTGTTCAGACCAGAGATCTTTGGATAGCAGGTGCGAAATCCGAGCATTGATGTCAGCYTCTCCAGCTCATCRTCATCCAGAGCTCGTAAGTGGCCTTCYAATTCGGYTCTTAGGTCAATTGAGGCGTAGTTCGAGAGTGCAAGGATCGTCAATTTCTCACTGAATGACTTGAGCGCAAGTCTCTGTAATCTGGCSAGGTCTTTGYCATGCATGYTGTGCGACTCTTCTCTAGARTACTGAATGCCCGTATGGTCATCTACGGGGAACAGTACGTAATGTCGCAAGAGAATGTATAGATCACGTAGAAGGCCATTATCACGCCTATTGAGCATTGGAGAAAGCTTGATGAGGGACAGAAAATTGAGATCTCGGAGAAGTGTATTGACGTATCTTCTGGTTGGCATCTGGCTCTCTAGATCCGCGACAAATTCCAAGAACCTCTCGCAATACTCCACGTCACCTGCTGAACGAGTCAGTCGCTGTAAGACCTAGTTGTAGTGATGGAGCATACCTGTAGAGCCCTCATACAAMCGTCCCAAGAAATCTACAAGCAAGCTGTATAGCCATGACCTCTCGAAACGCAATTTCGCCTTTCCTTCATCGTCTGCCGCTTCATATCGTTTCGAAGATGCCCTCCAAGCTTTACGAAGCTGCGGATTGGCGTCCAACTTTTCTTCTCGAGCATTCTCTGACGCCATATTATGCCACAAGGATAYTGAAACCAGAGGAGCGCATTCTTTGCGGACAAGGGCATTGTCGAGCGACTGAAAGGCGTGGATGATTGTAATCAGGAGATGCTGGCGGACTGACGCGTTCAGAGAGCTGTCCAGGCTTAAAGCTAGCACACGCCGGAAGAATGCAGAGAATCGACCAGGATCTGAGGCAAATAAATCCCAAGATGTTAATTTTTCTCGGGCTTTGACCGTTAGAAGGATACCCATGAGGAGGACGTGGTGATTGGTCACATTCTCATTGAAACTTGGCCAYAGATAGCTGCAAAAAGAGTCAGCCGTGGAACAAATCAGGAAGAACGCTCACGGTACCTTTCCAGAAGCCCCAGACCTTCCAGTGTCAGAAGACTGCTATATGCAAAGTTTTCCTTCTCAAGCACATCCCATATCTCTTTCTTGATGACCTCCGCTCTGACCTTCCTCGATTTCTGAGAGCCAAGCCAGTGTTTCTCTGCCAGCTGATGCCACTGCTCGCGACCCAAACCCACATCCTCGACTCCATGCCCCGACTCCATGTCTGCAAAGCAAGCGGGCGACGCGCGCCGCTGATGACCGATTGACTTGCGATACCTAACAAAAGTCTTCAGAGCATGGTTTGCAAGCTGCGGAAGCTCTGATGCAGCTGTCTTGATCCTTCGAGAAAAGTCAAGATTCAGCGCAACGTCCAACAAGTCGACAAAATTGATGTTCGGATTTAATTGCGAGGTCGGTAGTTCTATGTCCGATGCACGTGACCGCAGCCCCTTAATCAACCAAGAACAGGGGGCCGCGTCTTGCATTGAGCAATGGAATCAGCATTTGGGGACAGAGCTAATTCTGAACTGGTTGTGAGTATCTTGCAATATAAGTTTTAAAATCTACAAATATCTCCCGCGCCCATGCATCAAAATCGTCAAAGGTTTCTGGGACAACAAGGGGCAAATCCAGAATCCATCAAAGCGAACAAACGCCATCCAACTCGAGCTTATATGCTTACCCCATTAGGAGCAAGATATCCATCCAGAGAAACTAAGGAGCTCGCTCGTCTTCCCTTACTGCTCATGATGTCTTCCAAAACGTTGGCACTGGCCGCAACGAAGCCTGAGCCTGTCAGTAATYATGACTGAGTAAKCGAGAGATTGACTTACCTAAATAAGGCTCGCTCGGCTGCAAGACTCGAGAAAGRTACTCGGGGTGATATTGGACGGCTACAAACCATTTRTGGTCTGGCAGCTCCAAGATCTCCATRCGTTTCCCACCATCRCCTTTGCCCACAAAACGCAGTCCTGCATGAGTAAGCCGGTCAACATACTCTGGATTGACCTCATATCKATGTCGATGACGTTCATTGATAGCGAAGGGGGCAGGGACGTCCTTTGCCGCTACAGCGTCCTGCTGACAATCTTCTGCGTCGTGGCCGCCATTGAGTAGAGTGCCATTCGCAAGGGCTCCTGGACTGATGGTCTTCCGAGATTGCTCATACAGTTTGCGCAATTTGGAAAATTCGCTACCAGGCTGAAAGTAGGTCGGGCGTAGCCCAAGCCTCATCGTAGCCCCCATTGTTGTCCGGTCTACTTCTGGCATGAATATGACGACAGGGTTGGGYGGCTTCGATGAGAACTCTTCMGAATCCGCATCCGGAATATTGCACATGYTCCGAGCATATTCGATGACTGCTARTTGCAATCCCAGGCAGATGCCCAAGAAGGGGATACCCATTTCTCTGCAGTTTCGGATAGCAGCGAGCATCCCTGCAATCCCTCTTTCGCCGAATCCTCCGGGCACGATGACTCCCCCTGCGGTGTGCAGCAAACCCCAAGCTTGGTGATACTCCGCAGGAGACGCGTGTCTTGCAGGTTCCTCGAGGTATTCCGCATTGACGGGTACCAATTTGAGCTTTCGGGAGCAAGCCATGGCTGCATGCTCCAACGATTTGACTACGCTGTGATAGGCATCTGGGTGATCTGTGTACTTGCCCACAAGCGCGATGGTGACCGTGTCATAAAGATGATCTTGTTCCAGTGTGCGCTTCTTCCATTCGTTCCACGTTCTCGAACCTTGATCTACAAGTTGTGGTTTGATAGTCGATGTATCCAATCGAAGCAGCTTTTTAAGGTGCTCCAGTATACCTTGCGAGTGCAACGACAAGGGTATCTGCTGAGAGTCAGCCATGACGCATATTCAGTATTCTGGAGATACTTGCGTGATATAAAGATGCCACGTCTGTCACAGAGATCACCTGATCTCGTTCAACATCACAAAATTGAGCAATCTTCGCTACGGTGTGTTCCTCCATGGTTCGAGAGCAGCGGCAAGCAATCAGATCAGGTGCCAACCCCAACATMCGCACTTCTTTAATCGCAGACTGTGTGGGTTTCGTCTTCAGCTCCCCATTGATGTTTGGCACTAAGCAGACGTGGATTTGGAGAAAGTTGTCCTTGCCGACCCGTCGACGTAGTTGCCGCATAGCTTCAATAAAAGGGGCGCTTTCCAGATCACCGACCGTGCCTCCAAGTTCGATGATGCAGACATCAGCAGCTTCATTGGTTGCGTCGACTGGGATAAGGGCCACTCGCTGAATCCAGTCCATGATGGCATCGGTGATGTGTGGTACGAGCTGGACAGTTTTCCCAAGATATCTACCCGCCCGCTCYCGTTCTATCACATGTTGGTAGATCTTGCCCGTCGTCAAGTTGTTCTCTCTGGTAAGCGTCACATTGAGATATCTCTCATAGTTTCCCAAGTCTAGGTCAGCTTCGCCACCGTCATCAAGTACAAAAACTTCACCATGCTCCATCGGGGACATAGTGCCGGCATCGATGTTCAGATAAGGGTCGATCTTGATCGACGTGACCTTGAATCCAAGTGTTTTCAAGAGAAGCCCAGTAGAAGATGCCAGTACTCCTTTCCCTATCCCTGAAATGACACCACCTGAGACCAGAACGTACTTCATTTTCGCTGAAGTGAAGGGCAAGGAATCCACATTCGCAATGAAGAATCGCAATTAGTCCAGAGGTGGGGGGATTTGCTTGATATGAATCATAAACCTCAARTTCCTCAGCACCAGTCGATGGAATCACGATCAAACAAGTGACGTGAAAMTAGCAAACGATTATTCGCCTCGAGTATCAATCTCCTCGACACTTCATCTTTTTCTAGCATTGTGTGGATGCTGTACACCGCTTTGCTCGTATACYGTACTCAAGGAAAAAGACATCTTGGACGCGTTGTGCGCGCCTCGGCGTGTTGAAACAAAAACCCCACAGGGACTGSCGGGGCCGTTAGCCTCCCCTAGCAGCCCCCCGGTACCACGAGGCTGTTTCCGGCAGCGGGAGCTAAAAAATGAAAATGATGAAACATGGAAGATCTTCCCGACTCTGCGGGATAATTCTACTTAAYTTCTATCGCCCATGGTCACATGCTGAACCTGGTCGCCGTGCTACTCCAACCATGTCAAGCCTTGGAGTAGCATCTGTTGAAAATTACACAAACCTTCTTGAAGACCTCTTACGCACAGCTCAGGTGTTCAGACCGGGCGATTCAGTCGACCCGGTACTGCGCGTTGAGGATTTTGACGGCGGTATCGAGAAAATTGGTGCAGTATCGCCTACTGCGGGACACAAGAGCTATGCAGCGATTGAAACTGCCTGCAGGAACACATTTTACTCTCTACTGGTGAGCTCCGAGCCTGCCTCAAGGACCGAATAAGAGCTTCACTAACATCCCTCCACAGGCCGAGACCTCTGCGAAAGGGCAAGGCYTAGGCCAACTTTGGAATCTCTTCGACATTCTTTCAAGTCTCTCCGATCTAGGTACTATYATCAAYACTCTCCTGGTTTGCAATGACTGATCGCGTTCAGAATACTGCGAGCCTGGATTGGCCTTTTGGTTGGTGGAAGAGCTGTTGGACAGCCAGACCATCGATGGATGCAGAATTGTTTTCGACTACTTAGATTCGCGGCGGGAGCTTCTCACAGCTGTCGGTCCCCTTCTAGTCACCGAAAGTCTATGCTAAGCTTTGGCAGAAACATTTCAAGCAAAAAAGCCTCATCATCCTRCGCGCATGCAACGAGTTRTTGCGCCGCTTGTCGCGCGCCGAAGATACTGTCTTCTGTGGCAGAGTTTTCATCTTCTTGTTCCAAAGCTTTCCACTTGGCGATAGGAGCTCTGTCAACCTTCGGGGGGAGTTCCATGTCGAGAATGCAACAACGTACGAAGTCCTGCAGCGAAAGGAACAAACAGCGGAGGAAGATAATGGAATGGATCTTGATGGGACACCGGCAGCTCGAGGCGTTCATGAAGAGGCTGCTGACGGCACAGATACGTCTACGGCAGCTGATGGCAAGAACATTGTCGCTCCATCCGATCCAAAAACGAAAGCTGTCAAATTTGAGTCTGAAAAAGCCAGATTGCCCGACGMGGTGCCGGATATGGACACTCTCTACTCAATGTTCTGGTCTCTGCAAGAATTCTTCTCCCAACCGACCAGGCTTTTTGAGGAAGAGAATCTCAGCGCCTTCAAGGCCAATCTMCACGCCACAATATCCAAATTCAAGCAGGTGCACCAGGAKCAGCAAGCCAGGGGCAACACAAAGCATGCTGCCGAGAGCACGCGTGGGACTAAACGCAAACGAAACGGCCAAGCAGATGAAWTAGCGGGCACTTTCAACCCGAAATACCTGACCAGTCGAGATCTGTTTGACCTTGAGATAAGTGATCTCGCCTTCCGCCGTCACATACTCGTCCAGTCCTTGATACTGATCGACTTCCTCCTATCACTTTCTCCAAAAGCGAAAAAGAAATTGGAAACCAGTTCCAATAAATCAGTACTGTATGGATTTGTTCTAAACGAGGACAACACCAAATGGGCTACAACCGCTCGCAATGACATTGCGCTTTATCTGCAGCAAGGCCCGGAAGGCAAATTCTACTATCGTATGGTCGACACGGTGCTCTCAAGGGACAAGAATTGGGTACACTGGAAAGCCGAAGGATGTCCGCCGATCGCCCGCAAGGCCGTGACTGCTGCAGAATATGGTGAAGCTGAAAAGAGCGCCCAAAAAGCTTGCACGAACAAGAGGATACGACCAAATGCCATGGGCGCCCTCGATCTGAAGTTTCTCTCCGAAGACAGATCCCCTGGAGAGATGGAAAAGTACAAGGATCCAACGAGGTACACAATCCCAACGATCGAGTCCTTCAAAGGGCCCATCGCTGAAGCCGAGTTCGACATGGAGATGGCAAAGGATGAAGACGCAAAACAAGTGGCCGTGAGCTCTCGTGCGAGCAAGCTCTGGCGAACACTGCGGATAGCGTCGAGGAGCAGACTGAACGTTTTCGATAAGATTGAGGATGGCAACAACCTCAAGCCCCTCTTCGARCCGGAGGAACACGATCAGCCAGCTTCCAACGGTCCCGATGAGAACAAACAACAGTCTTTGCAGGCCCCTGAGGTCAGTGACGGAGAGCCAAAGACAATGCACAGAGGCGCAGACGGCGAAGCGAACGAAATGACATTGAACTGAATGCAACTGGCCTGACTAGGCTCAGGGCAAGGAGAGAGCCATATTGCCCTTCGGATCTTATTCCAGAAGGAATGATTAGAAGTATCAGCTTTGTTTGGTCGGCGACTGCGCCCACGCCCCATCTCGTCCTCGGACGTTGCAAGACGCCGCGAGCTCGAACTTCAAATCAAAAGAMCTAAAAATAACATARACCYACACTGATGGTCCTGCATGTGTYGAGTCATGATGTGGGTGGCTACCGAGTTGCAACCGATCGTCCCATCGCAAGGAAGTATACCACGCTGATGGATTCCTGTGCTGAGGCCTGAAACACACCTCATGCACGATGCAACCGAACAACGTGTTTGATCGGCCACGGCTCTTCCCGCCGCTTAGCCCCATTTCCTTCACCAAAACACCMAAGACCGTAACTAGACAGCTTCGCCACGATACGCTAAATTCATTGGGTAGTGGCTTAGCTCAGCCGTTTAATATATTTTCTGCGAACAACACGTTTGATCTTGACCGTCCCATCAGYCCGAAAGGTTTATCAAAGGATCGTTGCCACCTCGTCCTCCCACGAATCGGATCGGTGCAACATGTTGTAATTCTGTCACTGTAAGCTGCATGCGTTCTGGCAAAGGCTTCAAACCGAAARCTTTCCAAGCAGATGTTCAAGCTTACCAGACCTTCGGGTGCCCTAATGTGGCCTGAATTYAATCCAACCTTAAGCGCAGGTCTTCGACTCTGTACCAGGCTGCAGAGTCCACGCTAACCAAGGGACCCCAACGCAAACCATAGCCTTGTCAAGACCTTAAAATCCATTTACCCACGGGCATACGTCAAGTAGAGAAACGAAAAKTTCTACCTCATGTCTATACTTGAGCAGCTTTATACCTTGCGAGGAGTCACTTCTTACCTAATCGAGCCTCCGCTGCGAGCTTATGCCTCATTCCGACCAAAGTCACAAGGTACGACCGAGATTTCAGTTGAACACAGTCSCGGGGCCCCCAACGCAGCCTGATGMATGGGCCAACAGCCCGTTCGTAAGGCTCGGGAGGCGCCACACAAAAGTCAGAGCTGAAACCCCATACGAGTCCTTTGACATGTTATCCTATCGTCRCCTTCTTGGGGTTGCTTCTCTGAACGCAGGAACAGARCATCTCACGAATGAATTTGTGGGACCGCCACTCAGAATGAGGTTGCTTGACATTTATTTTGGGTACATCCAGTCATTGCTTACCACACTTGAAATTGAAATTAAGCTCGGTCGCGTGGCTACCCAGCATCATGGAACCTTTATGCCGCACGTGCGCTATCACAAAACCAAATCGATCTAATCACAACATGCTCTGACTYTCAGGAGGAAAAGTAGACTACAACGCTAGAGTCTTCATTAGGCCTTTTGGYTAGACGAAGTACCGGAAAAWTCAATCTGGCCCCCGTAGTGCGTGGGTGATGTTACCAAAGGTGTTGTCTGATGATCAAAATCTCGAGAATGGGTCTGGATTTCGTCTCATTTCGGTAGTGATGGACCCAAAGAGCCGCGTGTACTCGGTTTCGTGGGTGAGGACGGTATCCCACCAGAGCAATCAATTCCAAACAAGTCTGAAACATATACCCTGCAGCTCCRTCCACTGACATACTCTTGATACACCCTTCTCATCAGACTCTCTAGACGTTGTGGGTTGCAATCTCCGTTTCATACATTTGTGACTATGGTATTATACCTGTCAGAACTGGTGCGCGGCTTGTTCTTCAGCCAAGTGTATATTTTTATCAGCCGCGACTCCTTCGGTCCAATAAGAAGCTCTCAACTATCTCCAACATCAACGATGTCTGCGGCTGCTGTATTTTGTTTCATGCAGTGGCGAGAAACGATCTTTGCTTGTAGGGCTACCTAACACTCGCCTTCATGTCTGGTCTATATTTAAGAAGACAGGCTGTTCCCCTCCTGGTCATCGGCAATCTGTTGACGATCACCGTTGTATTTAACACCCTCCGTAAGGCTAGAGCCAAGAAGGAGCATTCTTTATATCTTTTAAGGCGTCCCCGGACTACATCAGCAAGAGCGCCCTTGAAGACTGTCTGCTGCACCGGCCTCGCCTAAAGCTTGACGATAAGTCGGAAACCACGCGTCTGAGGCCACAGAAATCATCTCTATATTTCTCAAACCCTGCGGCTTCAAAGCATGTCTGAACGCTCTCGCAATGTCAAGAAAGCCAGGTCCCCTCGAAGAACYCACGACGATTTCCTACATCCGTCACAGGGCGGCACGTCATCRTATCGCTCCTCCCGTCGAGGCTCCGACGCTACCTTGAGCGAGTCTATAGGAAGTTTCGACGACGATGATGAAGACGCACCGGGAGAGTCTGAGGATGAAGATGAAGACCAAGCAGAAGTGGAATTCTCGACCATGACGCCTGCGGAGCGACTTGCCTACAAACGGAGGATGAAGAGACACAGGTTGGTAGACGCATTGTTCTTGATATCCTCCAACGACGTGAACTGATGAACTTCGCTAAGGCTAAATCACAACCAAACCCGCTTCCTCCTGAGCGAATTTGCTCGACAGCAACATCCGGATGCTGCTCATCGAGCAAGGCTCGCACAAGAGATACCCGGCCTAAGTCCTCGTCAGGTTCAGGTCTGGTTTCAGAACAGGTCAGTTTTGGGTTGACGGCAATGAATCAGAGCCAGTCTGACTTCTGTGCGCGCAGACGAGCAAAATTGAAGCGATTGCCTAGTGACGAGCAAAGTCAGGTTATGGTAAGCTTTCCCCAAACGATCGCCTGTTTCTCCACTAGCTGCTCTTTCCTTCCTACATCGCCAGAAAAGAACACATGACGGGGAAAACGTGGACCGCCAAAGAAACCCCTCCAAGCATACCACCATCCTGCATTCACATGACCAGACCTACACTGAAAAAGCTAACCTTCATCCAAAACCTCACAGGGATCGAGAGCCCTTCCCCCCGAATACATGGCCGCCCAAACCCAATCCTTTCGGCGCATCGAACCCACCCTCCCTCAGAACGCATACGCATCCTCCCTCGACCCTTCAACCTTGAGACCACCAAGTGGCCCCTCCGTCAGCCTCACCCCACCCACTTACGCCCACTCGCCCATCTCCGCGTACGGCTCCTCGTCACACGCCTCACCCATCACCCCCGAGCAAGCCGACGACTTCTGGTCGACAACCCCCAACGCATACACGCAACCGTCGCTGATATCGCCCGCGGACATGCTCACACCCCACCAACAACCCGGCGGTTACCCAGCCGCATCCTCCCTACTCTCCTACCCCCCCTCCGATTTCGCCCGCTCCCGCTCCACCTCCCTCACCACCGCTGGCCCCCTTCCCCCTTACTCCTCCTCCTCTTCCTCCTACACGTCCCAACAACGCGAATACTACTCCTCCGCTCACCGCGGGGACCCATGGCCCCCCCAACCACCGCAGCTGCGCCGTCCCTCCGCGCAATACCTCAGCAGCCTCACCCATTCGCAGCACCCGCAGCCGCCGGGGATCCG
>MSTJ01000502.1:0-11855 GCA_001956345.1 Ramalina peruviana
TTCATACGGATAAAGTTTTCTCAAATCAAAGTTAAGTCTTGACGGACTTCTTTACGAGGGGATGCCGTACAACAGTGAGGCTATTCCTCCAAGGGAAGAAATCCTTGGGGCCGCCACTTTGCCTTGTAAGTAAGAAACAGCCACCCTTAGCAGAACGAACCTAACATTCCCAAACCAGTGGCGCGTGTGAAGAAGATTCTCGCAGCCGATGAAGACCTTGGTCAAGTCTCGGCAAATGCGGCCTTCGCAATCACCATAGCCACCGTACGGTCACCCCCAYCTGCTCGCCCTCCAGCAAGGCATTGATCCAAAACAGGAAATGTTCATCCGCTACTTCGCCGACCAAGCCATGAACGTCGTCAAATCCGAGCGGAAACCTCGGCGGACGATCCAATACAAAGACTTCGGTAAGTGGAGCCCCCCCTCCCTTTCCAAACATCCAACCCGCCCTTCTCATGCGTTCCACCACCACAGCCAACGCAGTCAGCCGCATCGACAACCTGACCTTCCTGGAAGACGTCGTCCCCAAAACCACCACCTACCGAGATTTCAAATCCCGCAACAAAGGCCGGGCCGCGAACAACAACCAGGAAGGTGCGCCCTTGCAGAACGGGCAGACRACCATCGACGTTTCGTCCAACCGGGCGCAGGTTCARCGGCCGGCGGGGAGGCGGCGAAGCAGTCCGATTGAGATTGTCGATGAGCCCTCGCGGCCGAGCGTGGAGGACGAGGAGGASGAGGATCGAGCGGGGGTTCATGGGAGCCCGARTCAGCCGCATATGTCGAATGGGCAGCAATTGATCTTTGAGCATTATGAGCCGAATGGGAATGCTAGGAGGGATGAGTCGGGGGATGTGGAGATGGGTTGATCAGGGTTGGGCATATTCGGTCGATCTTCATGTGGAGTATGAAATTTTACGATGAAATGGCATATGCATCAGCACTTCAATATCCGTGTTAATGCATCCCTTGTCTAGACAATCCAATCCCTTCGTAGAGATCAGGGTCTCTCCCGTGATCTTTGATGCAAATCGGGTTGGACTGCCTTGCATGGACTCCTTTGCTACTTCTCTAGGGCAATGTGCGATATATACAGGTGCACCAAGTCGGACCAGAAGAGGGCCAAGTGAGCCTGGTAGACATTACCTGACCAGCCCTCTCAACATCCGTTCACGTTTACTTTATCTCTTCATCCAATCACCACCTTCTCCTCCTCCGAGAAATCATACGCTGGAATCTCTAAATTCAGGGGCGCAGGACCCTTTCGTGCGCGGCCGCTCACGTCGTAATGGCTCCCATGACACGGGCAGAACCAGCCTCCAAAATCACCGGCTTCGCCGATGGGCACGCATCCCAAATGCGTGCAAACGCCTGATCTCACCCCAGGAACATCAGCCACCGATTCTCAATGGTTCAACAGGAACCTTGTGGACAGAAGGATCCCATAGCCATCTTCAGAAGGGAAACTTACCAAGCATTATCAACCATTCGGGTTTCTTGACCCTGTCGCTATCAGGCTGCGGATCCCGCAGCTTGTGCCAATCGGTGTTCTCTGCATCCTTGATCTCGTCGCTGGTCCGGTGTCGGACAAAGACAGGCTTGCCGCGCCACTTGATGATGACGTTCTTCCCCTCGGGAATGGCGGCTAGATCGATCTCGACCTTGGCTTGGGCGAGGACGTCGGCGGATGCGGACATGTTGACGAGGAAATCTGGTCGGAGAGGGAATGCCTGTTAGCAAGGGGCGCATCACAATCTTCTTTTCCGGTTTCCACCGCCAAAGAATTGCTTTGCTGCCATGACAAACAGAGCCCGACATCCTCAAATAGAACCCTTCATGCATAGAATAACCTATGTACGTACCTTGCACGGTCGCCTTCGCCCCCGCCGCGGCGAGCAAGCCCATGCCTCCGACCATGAAATACTGAAACGTCTTGTTACTGCTCTCGGGCCGCTTGCTCATGTAATTCTTGAAGCTCGGGATCTTGGTGGTCGGGTTGTTCTCATTGTTCTTGAAGGGTGAGTCGAAGGTCGGCGTCCGGTCGTACTGGCCCGARACCTGGTCCACGGCGGAGGCTTTCGTTCGCCGCTGCTGCTGCTGCTGGCTGGCGAGGCATTGCGTAGCGGGGGCGACCACAGAGGGTATGCGATGGGTTGGGCGGGAGCGCAGGAGCCCGGAGGCTGAGGAGGGGAGAGGTCGCATTGTGCTGTATGGCTGATGGATGTGAGGGAATTCGGATAAGAGTGGCAGGTCTTTACATGGGAAAAGTAATTGCTCCCGTACCGCGCTAGTCATTGGCGCTAAATTCTCCCCGGCGGATATACAGAGTCAATAAAGTCGACAGCCTAAGCATTCATTTATAGTGACTACGGGCGAGATAAGTGACACTCGAATATATGGAGTACAGAATGTTGGAGACAGTCGACACAATTTAAAGAAGAGACTTGCTTGATTTATTTACTTTACAGAGCTCATCTCAAAGCCCGTCATGCCATCTATACACAACCCAATATTTGAAGCAGAGTAGCCAGATCATCTGAGCATCCGTATATCAACATCGTAACCGTTGCCGTCCAAAAAATGTCAACATGTCCACCCAAGGAAAACAAGCTGCCAGTGTCAGCCGTTGCGATACCTGGTCCCGTTTGATCCAAAGCTCGTTATGCACACAACAAAACATATCGCTCGGCCCCCACACATCATATACCATAGCCATGCATTCAACCCGCTGAAATAAGTCCTTCCCCATACTGCATCGCGGCAGCAGTCTTTTGGAACGAAAAACGCCACATCTCGCTGTTCTGAGTCGTTTGTACATAATGTCTATAGCCCAACACCTTGCTCGAAATTCGGGTATCTTTTGAAGGTTTTGTCCATCTCAATTAGAGCTGCCGTCATGAAGCCAGATGACGACATTAAGAAGAATCCAATTGATAATTGATAAGGAGCGTACGCCCGCCATGAGCCTTGGTGATACAACAAGCGACCAGCGTCAACGATGCGCAGGCTCTCCGATCCTGCGACGTGACTACCAGCGACCCCGGAAGGTCGGCTGCTGCTGTTGATGCATCATAGCAGGCGAGACGGATGAAGGCGGACTGGGGAGTCGCATTCCGGTATTAGGATTTACGATAGGAATAGCGTTCCGAGTCCGTAAGGCGGAAGGTTGGTGTAACTTCATCTGTTGCTGATTGTGGTTGCTGGACTGGAATCCAGTCTGGGGATTGTAGTGACTGGACGATGCAGAAGACAGGGAAAAGCTCGGGGTGACTTGCTGAGAGGGTTGTATCTGCGGCTGGAGTGGCGACGAATGAGGTGAGTTGGATGACAGAGAACCGTCGGTTGATGACGAGTGGATAGATTGTAGCTGTTCATTTGGGTTAATATTTGAGATGTGCATGATGATTGGAGTGTCTCCGCTTACGTCGTCTTCAGTCAACAGTCCAGGGCAGAATTCCAAGTCATCATCCAAATCGAAAGATCTTCCCGCCTCAAATCTTGCTCTGGCAGCGAGTGCAGCCGGACTCTCCAGCATGTCTCTGGGACTTCGCACGCCTCTGAATTGCTTGTGAGGGTTCTGTGAGGCAGACATGCGGGGTGCTCTTCGTGATCGTCCACCATGATGATTATGCGACGATGAATGCGACGACGCCGATGCTGGCTGATGGTGTGGCTGCGAATTATAGTAATATGAAGCCATGTTTGCCTATCTGATGGAAGTGGTGGAATATATTGTGGATGTTCTGCTCGTTGAGGAGGAGAAGATTGAGGTCGACGTCGGAGCTTTTCACGGAGGCAGTGCTGCGGCTGTTTGCGGGAATTGACAACAAGGCGCCTAGATTTGAACAAGGGAAGACGACGACGGATGGGGTAGAGTTTTCAAAGAAGGTCTGGTCTCGTGGTGAATTATGCAGTCAAAGGCGATGGTATCATGACGATGTTGGGGATGCTTGCGGCGTATTTCAAAGTTGGAGAATGGGAAGTGAGATGGTGAGAAGGCGGTGGATTGAGGGTCTGGGGAGAAAGAGGCAGGATTTAGCCCGTGCTTTGCCTTTGCCCCACTCCACCATTGTCTGCTTGCTTATGAGCGCTAATTCTGCTTGACCCAAAGAAGCTTGGTCCAATCGACGAATCTCTTCCCGAGCCAACCACCCGGCAGCACCTGAGAAAGACAAATGTTTCAAAGTCACCCGAACAACAAGGTGTGGATCGAGGCTGCGTGGTCACCGTGCTGCTGCTGCTTTGTTACTCCGTAGCTGACCCTGGCTTGCCTGCTATTGATGTACAAGATTGATTATCCTCCGTCTTTGCCCATTGGCCCCCAACCAGTTCGTAGCGCTTGCTGTCCTTCTGAACAGAATCGTTGGACATTAACCAGAACTGTGGCAATTTACCATGCACCGTGGCAATTCCATACAACCTCCTTTGGCGCATTCTTGACGACAAAGATCTCCGCGATTGACGGCTTGATCTTTACTGGGTCCACTGTGGAATAATTAGCCCAATGAAAGGAGTCAATCGTCTGACCGGCAGCACCAATAAATGTAGCTGTAATGGGGCCGAAGGGGGCCCTGCATTAGCATGCGCTAGTCAAACTGCCCGAATGGAGTCCAAGGCTTCACCGCCTCAATCTTCAAACTCGAGCCCCCAAGAACGGAGTCGATCACAGGTTGAGACTGGAATTGGTCGATAAGTTAATCAGCTATGTACGGCTAAGAAGACATGCTGTAGTGATGCCCGAGGCTGTATTGCAGGTCTTGATCCTAGGATGATAATGCCAATCAAGACTCAGAAGCCTCAACCATTAGCATACAGCACGTCCATTGAGGGCTCATCATGTAAAAGCCTGTGACCTTCGTGATGTATGCGTTCATCAATCACGCTCGATACTGCTCGTCCAAATGCTTGATACCTTTACCCTTATTGGGCTTTGCTGTAATAACATTCGCTCAACCCACGTTTCATGCTTACCCCGACCGAGAGTTTTTCTCCCATATGCTGACTCGCTTCTTGCATTGACTTGTCTGGCACAGGGATCAGTATTCGAGCTCGGACTCGCATCTGCTTGTGGATGCAGCGTGATGAGCCCTTTACTTACTGACGAGGACCCACAAGATCCCAGCTTCTTCCATATCAGCAGCAGTTTGCAGCTCGTTCCAAGTATCGCTATGGCAGCACAATCCTCCAAAGGCAATGAACCGACGAAACCAGATTCTCTTCGAGCCCTCAATCAGACGTCTTCGCTTTTCTTCAGCCTCGTCCAAGTCTTGCTCAATCTCTCGACGGACTCTCGACTCGTTCGAGGGGACCAGTGCTGCACCTCCAAAAAGTGATTTAGCGGGTTCAGGCTTACGAGTTGCAATCATCATTTTAGCAAGTCCAGCGTTGATCTGCTTCTGACGTTCGGCAGCCCGCTTCTTACGCCGGCATTCCAGGATCGCGTGTCGGATTGCATGAGCGTCCAGCTGCTCCGTGCCATCAATTGAACCCCCCTGAGAGCCTAGACATGTCATGATCCCGTCACGGCGAAGACTATCCATCTCCAGTTGGTCAAAGAACAGTTGCCTGCATACATGGCTGGCACCAAACTCGAGATGTGTTAGATCTTTGCTAAATCTTCGAAGAAGAGGGCACAGATGTGCAGGACTTTCTGTGAGTGGATGTCCAGACGCGTCGAGGCTGGATTCATCACGACCAGGCCTGCATAACAGGACTAAGCGCCTGAGGTTTGGAGGGGCATGATGGAGGAGCTGCGCAACCATGTCGTCGCTTAGATTGCAGAATCGCAGCTCCAGGGACGTAAGATTAGCCGCCGTTGACTTTGGGTTACCGAGGATTTGCATCAATATTGTCGCGTCGAGCTCTGGTACGTACTCTAGGAAGAGTCTCTCAATCTTTTCAAGACCGTCCAGAGAACCCGCTGCGAGTGGCAGTGCTGAGGTTTTGGGTGGGCGCCTGGCTGTTTGCTGCCATCTGGGACCATTATATGCACGACCACAGGAGTCTGTGAGATCCAGACTTGCTGTTGAAGGTGGAGGACTAGCCCAATGATGTCGAATCTCGATATTTGTACAGTTCGGAAATGTCAACCCATCGAAGAATGGATTCCAAAACCTCGCATTAGGATAGCAGTCCCCTTTGGATCGTGGATGAGTCTCCTCGGGATCATGTTGGCCAACGTAGAGCCTCAAGGCCCTGACCCTGGGAAAGCTTTCGCTGCCGAAATTGGAGACTGGAGTGCTGTTGCAATGACAATGGGCAAAGTCGATCTGGACATCAATATTAGGACAAAGTCGCTCTATTGATTGCAAAATTCTCGAAACTAGAATTGCTGGTGGAGGCTGTCCATTATTCCTAGCACTGTCGCGCGTAGGATCCAAGGTCAACCGTAGGAATCTTGTCTGATCGCGGGATTCGCAGGTCGACCATTTGGAGTCGATCTTACCCAGATATGTCGCTTGGGTCAACGTTCGATTGAACAAGGTGAGAGAAGAGAATGAATTGATGATGGGAGACTGGTATAGGATAGGCCTTATGAGCCTATAGATTGGCTTTGCAGTGAGCGAAAGTCGTGATACATCAGACTGCTCAAGGGAAGAGCAGATATAGCTCCTGTGACAATTAGCTATTTTTAGATATCCTACTGCCCAGCCTCATTGACAGCTCGAGCATATTGCGATGGACTTACGCAATTTCTGAGGGCAATGTGGCAAGGAGAATGACAGCCATCTTTGTACATAGAATCGATAGTAGCAAGAAGTGTCGCTATCGCGAAAGCTGTGTCGCATTGTCTATCCTCCAGAGAACGGATCAGGCTGCACAGGTGGAGGGCATTGAGGTCGTTTTTTTAGCCSCTCGAATGCCTGGTGAAATAGGCGCAAGAGCCGCAATCAGGGCCTCGTCGTATCTTGTAGGGCTGGGCATTGATTCAGGGTCTCTCGGTTCGATAACCATGTTCCAAATCCCTACGCCACCTCGGAGAAAAAATCACTGTGTCTAAACGTCCTGTTTCGTTGCAGTATCCTTGATATAGGCTTTGCATGTCACGATAATAGATGGGTCTACGCTTTTGCGATGCCCGATGACAATGACAATTGTATAGACAAAAACCCTTTCAATTGCTCCTACGGCTTGTGCTAATCCTTACAGGGAGATGGGGCATTGTACTCGATGCCGGGTCGTCTGTAAGTCAGCGATAGAACCTATAGTGCTTATTTCGCTGATTACCTCTTCTCAAGGGGACGCGTCTCCATGTGTATAGATGGCTAGATCCCGCTCATGCTCGGAGCATCGGCAACGCGCAACAACTGCAATCGCTGCCTGCGATAGAAACCAAGAAGAAATGGACAAAGAAGACCAAGCCAGGCATATCAACGTTTGCCCAGAAGCCGGGGCAAGTCGGCCCAGATCATCTTGAGAAGCTGTTCGCAAAGGCACGTAAAATAGTACCGCAGCGCGAGGCCGAGAGAACGCCCATCTTCTTACTCGCTACGGCTGGCATGCGCCTGCTTCCGACCGATCAACGGGAAGCGGTGCTCGAAGAAGTATGCACCTACGCCCGCACAACCACGCCATTCCTCCTACCGGACTGTGAAATCCACGTCCGTGTAATACCTGGTGATGTTGAAGGCCTTTACGGCTGGACAGCTGCAAATTATCTTCTGGGCGGCTTTGATCCCCGCCCAGCCAGTATCAAATCGACGCACCGTGCTACGTTTGGTTTCCTTGACATGGGAGGTGCGTCCGCTCAGATAGCCTTCGCACCGAACGCAACCGAAGCAAAACGCCACGCCGACGATCTTACAATGATACGGCTAAGGAGCGTTGACGGGAACTCAGCAGAACACAGAATCTTCACTACGACGTGGTTGGGGTTCGGTGTCAATGAGGCTCGTCGCCGTTATGTCGAAACATTAGAAGCTACTAAAGATACCAAAGCTACTAAAGAGCTTCTCGACCCGTGTCTGCCTTTGGGACTCGAAACTGATCCGAAAGGGGACGTCTTTCTACCCGACTCGAAAACCATAGACGGGAAAACACCCATTCTCAAGGGCATCGGCAAATTTGACCAGTGCCTCAACAAGACCCTTCCTCTGCTCGACAAAGGGCATATCTGCGAAGACGAACCATGCCTGTTGGGCGGAGTCCATGTTCCAGCCATTGACTTTGATGTCAACCATTTCGTCGGTGTAAGCGAGTATTGGCACACCACCCATGACATTTTCCAGTTTGGTGAGAAAGATAAAGCATACGATTTCAATACATATCAAAATCGAGTCAGCAAATTCTGTAGTCAAGATTGGAGCGATATTAGAGCAGGTATAGACGAGCACCAATGGGGCGATAAGGTGGATGAGAAGACTGCAGTCGAGGTTTGCTTCAAGGCTAGCTGGCTGATCAATATCTTGCATGAGGGCATTGGCATACCTCGCGTAGGGCTTGAGGAGACGCCGGATGCAAAGCACAACGGGACATCAAAGCTGATCAACGGTGCAAAGGATAAAGGCTTCGAGCCCACCTTTAGACCCATCAACAAGATCGACGACGTAGAAGTCAGTTGGACGCTCGGGAAGATCATCTTGTACGCCTCCAGTCAAATACCACCAGCTCGGAATGGTGTTCTCCCTGTCGGGTTTGGCAGCAATGTTCCCRGCGTGCCAGACGACTTTCAATACCCGAGTGTCCAACTAGCTCCCTCCAATGCCACCGTGGAGCCACCTATTCCAGGAGACGCACCGAGCAACCCAACTACGAGCATTCTTCGGGCTGGGAGTTCTCGTCGCATTCCAGGCATCATCCTCTTCCTCCTGATACTGGGTTTTGCAATCTACTTTCTCTTAGGCCGACGACGTCGGAGTCGGATGCCGTTGAACATCTCTTCGCAGAAACATCTAGGTCCCAGTCGGGGGAGTAGCCGTGCTTTCTTTGCCGGCAAGCTCCCCAGCTTCTTCTCCTCGTCCCCCAACCATGGTATTTACGAGAGAGTCGATCTTGAAGATGGTGGCAATGGCATGCCCAACAACTTTGAGCTCAGTGGTCTTGATGAAGAAAGCTCAGACTCAAGTACTGGATCGAACGCTAGTAAGACTTCTGGCTGGGCGACTCCAAGGAGCCGAAGCAACGGTGGCTACGTTCCAAGCTCTGGGAGCTTCGAAGACCTTGGCAGCGGCCATGGCCTTGGGCTTGGCCTTAGCAGCAACAAACCTTCGCCAATGGAGAGAAGTGGTCTGACTGGTCGCACAGAAAGCCGTGATCGTTTATCGGGAATGGGCGAAGGCAAAAGATCAAGATTAGGTAGCCCGCATCGTGGGAGTGCCGTGAAGTTGGGAAAGTTGGTTGAAGATTGAAGGAAATTATTCTTGGCTACGGGTGACCATTGCTTTCCTATCGCCAGGCATGAGAATGAATCTCTTTCCGATGCCGACCTACTTAGGCATTCTTACCCCTGTACGACCAACCGGGTGCAATGACAAAGTCCCATCGTCACAGGATCATGGCCTAGAGCCGGAAAGGAGCATGATGTGTGGGACAGGCCTGAAACAAAACAATTCTGATGCTACAAGCATCATCGAACAGGATTGGAAGAGGCCTTTGCGCTTTTAGGCATCGCTGTACGGCGAAGCCGGTGTGTTTCAGAGGTGAGCAGTCACTAGACTGGCCTAGCCTTGTCTATTCTGACAYGAAATTTTCCTAGGGACACGAAGATAGACAGTCCAGGGAAGCGGCCGCGATGTCGTAGATCAGTATCGCTGCGATGTCACAATGGTTTCATTCTTGATATTACGTTCTCTCCTCAGAAACAGGCCTGGCGTGCCCGCAAAGAAGGTAGTCTCGACGTTGGACCTTATGGGAACGTTGAGGAAACATGGTTCAAGGACTTTGGCTTTGCCCTCTGATGATGCAAAAAATGGGCATGACGTTACGAGTAGCTTGTAGCTGGGGTTGGAACAGGGATCTCTCCATGTACTATGGCCTAAGAATAGGGCAGAAATATGTGTTTGAGTGGAATGTAAAATAGGCTGCATCGCTATTATGAAGATAACGAATGTACCATCTAGTCCATGCTGCAGTGAGGTTTTTGATGCTATTTGTTTGGCGCATCGCATCGCCTACCTGCTTGTTTTAGCGCAGTTGAAGACGTCATTTCTCAACGTTTGTTGAATATSGTACTACTCTACKCTACTTCTTKCTCCCCACWCTCCTACATAAGACTGAGCATACTCAAGATTCTACAARTTCGAATATCAAAGAGCAATCATGAGTGGTACTTCTARTGTTGGTGGATCTGGTGTCTACGAAGCTGGTGATCAACGCAATCTTCCCAACTCTGAGATCCCACAAGCAGACCGATACCACGAGGGACAGCCAAACAGCCACAAGGCTAATGACTCAAGTTCGTTTCATACCCAGYATYTGTTTCTACTCCGCAGCTGCCGATTACTGATGCTCCGGCAGAGGATGAGCGCTCTATCGCAAACAAGCTAGCTCGCGAAGCGAAGGTGATTTCTGAGATGACAACTATGCCATATGCCATTTCCTGACGACGTGTAGCGAGAGACAGAGCCAGAGCCAATGTCACAAGAAGCCAAAGAGTCTCAGCAAGATCCCACCCTGCCTGTACGTTGCCCCATATCAACATCGCCTCATTTAATCACAAGCTTAACACACAGCAGGCAAAAAATCATGGCAACGAGCCATCTAAGGGCGCCAAGATTGATGCTGAAATCCAGCAGGAGGAAGAGGAGATGCTGAAGAAGAAAGGAGCGTGGGGATCTAAGCAACATTAGGTGGCTCAACGGGTTTCGGTCAACAGGGGAGAGAAGAYGAGGTCTTTCACACCAAGCTGATCTTGTGGGCGCGAGGCTTGCMRCAYTAGATAGAGAGCMTGAGCCACAAGTTACATGACTTATGAGTGACTGAAGCTTCTAGTGTCCCGCGTGTTGTGCCCYGAGTAGCGTAGGTTGCATATCGTAAAGAAGACTGGTGTGTGATCAACCATTTACGCTGATCGTCGTGGCGTATCTGCAACCTGGTCGTATCGTCATGATCCCGAGTCTTTCGCGTYAAGTGTGCCAGCCGAGGAGAGAGTGTTGCGAATCACGTGAGCATCAAGGATTCGTGGAAAGTGAATGATTTGATCAAAAAGCTTAAATCTGCTTGTTAATTCATTCACGTGAATCAATGAACTTCATATGAATGCTCATGGCCAGCCTCATTCACATAGTATGACACGCCGCCGGATCTGGTCAGTCAGCTCGGTTCGTATGTCTCCGCAACCCTAAGCTTTATGCAGCGAATCTATGCATGGAAATGAATCTTCATTGCTGATAGGGTCGTCTCTGCGAAGCTTCATCTACCAGGAGACGGCATGTGCCTATGTTGACATTCTGACGAGCTCACTACCGTCATCATCAGCTTGCGGTATTGTATCATTCAAGCGCAATATGCGAAGGAGTTGCGCGAAATCACATCGTCCGCCATAATCAGGCGGCATTCAGATGGGTCAAGCACTTTCTTTGGCCGCGCCGCCTGGTGGCTCGGCCGGTATAGATGTACCTGAGCTGTCGGACTTGAATTATGAGAAATCTCTCGGTACCGCGCGTCTTATGAAATGCGTTCGAGCAAGGCATCAAGATGGGCTTGTTGTCGTCAAGCTCGTCATGAAGCCATTGGCTTCGTACGACTTATCCAAATATATCAAAGACATAAGGTGTGAGTAGGTAGCACGAGGCCTGCCGCTGTCTTGCTTGGGCTCACGCTCAATTCTAGCTGAACGCGATCGCCTCGTTGATGTTCCGAATGCTTTGGGCTACCAACGGGTCTTCGAAACCAGCACGAACGGATTCCTAGTAAGG
>MSTJ01000503.1:0-11845 GCA_001956345.1 Ramalina peruviana
TGTAAGAGAACTCAAACAGTTGCGAATCATTTGTGTGATAAACCCAAGAGGTATGAAATTTCCTCAAGCTATTCCAGACTGTTCGATGCAAGGACTGAAGAGATGAGCCTCCGAGAAGTAGATTTGAAGGCTAGTGTTGTGACGGACTGGGGTCATCGTCGTTGAGACCTTGAAAAGATACCAGGGTCCGAAGCGAAGGCGCTAGCAATCACGTTGCCCTTGGCGATGAAAAGCGCTTAGCGGTCTTCTTGTGCGCTGTCAGTTGACTTATAGACAAGCCCAGCAGTATATCGATGAAGTCATAGCGCACAACCAAAAATCAAATCAAGCACCGAAGGTCGTCAGCAAGATTTTTGGACGAGCTTTCCGTTCTGAACTGTTCTTCTCACCAACATTCGGGGTTTCAGCTCCAAACCCACTTCTCGTTTCTTGCCTCGTATGCAGTGCACAATGTTGGGAACGGTAAGGACTGTACGTTACGACTTCCTCGTTCCTCTGAATGTTGTACAAGGCGTGCAATCACAGGTCGGTCGATTTGCGTTCGCTTTGCTCCTCTTGTGCGTGAGACTGGCGCTTGATGCTGATCTGGAGAGTTCCATTTTCACATTGATTGGCACAAAACTGAGTACGTAAAGCAAATTGCTCTGACAATTCTCCAAGCCCAGCATCGTCAAGCTGAACAGATTGATGGGTCCACTGGCGCACCTATTGATGTTGTTTTTCACTTGACTAAGATCTATATTTGACATGGCGAGTGATCCTTTTCGTGCATACATACCTTATGCTCGACCACTTGAAGTATCTTTGGTATTTGCATACAAGCTTGCAAGCCCGGGAGTCATTGGCACCATCTTACCCCCTTGCACGCTGTTTCATCTCGGCAGCTTGATTCTCAAACAGTCGAGCAATTTCCAGACTTGCATTGGCACTTTTGCGGTGACACTCAGCAGCTTCATCGAAGGCTGTTACCATCGAAGCTTTGCTAGCGAGATCCTTGGTTTCTTGCTCGGTATTTYGAGGCCAAGGGTGGGAGTTCCTCGTCATAGGCCGCTCAATCATGCTGGGAAGGGCCTTTTGCCCCGGCTTTTCAGCATCGCCGATTGATGTCTTCGGTTCTAGCCAAATCGACTTTCCGAAATATGCCCAAGCCCACTGTAAGAGCCAGACCCCAGTGGTCGTGACAAAGACGATAAAGACGTTCCTATCATCAAGTCCGCTTGGCTCGGTATCAAGGCTCTTTTTCCATGCATATCCAAAATAAAGGCCGAGGCCGATGACGAGGAGCGCAACACCATATTCGAGCATGGTATACGCAACCTGAATCAGGAAAGCTGCAGCAAATGATACCTTGAACTTCCCCTCCCGCAAAGCTTGAGGATCGTTCAAGAGATTGGCATATCGAGTAGCCAGCAGCCACGAGCGGACTTGGGAGGCATTGTATAGATTTCCTAGGGTTCGTTGCTGCATGGCTGCGAAATGAACGGACAATAGACCGGCAACCAGAGCGCAGGCCAAGAACGCCCTGACGATCCAGTGGACTTGAGACATGTCAGGTAGGGAAAATGCCGAGACTGCTATCTGGGCAAAGATGGCACCCTACATACGGGGTATTAGAGGTCCGGCCACGTGGATGAGATTGAGGGGAATCCTTACTGCTACAGCAATCATTGTCAATTCGCTTTCCAGCGACTTTTTGAACGCCATTAGCTGTTCGTCTCTGCCATCGATGACATGGCACTCGAGCTTGACCAGTCTCTCGACCGCCGCCTCCATGAAGAGGACGTGGATCTGACCCCAAATTCGTCCCCAACGAGCCCGGGCATATTCGCCAGCCCGGTGGTTGTTCCAGTCAAGAAGTAATGTACTCGCTCGAATGAGACCTCTGGCATTACCCGAAGCATGATCTGTTGACATTGGGCCGGCTCACGTTGTGAAGTGCTAGATCATGAACGACTGCAAGTTCACGATCATGTATATAGTGGGGTTGTTCTGATGTACTTTGTACTTGATGCACCCCATACATAACAATGTATCTCGGTACTCCTGGCCGCGCCCCAAACCTAGCCTCCCTGGGCTGAAGCCAGGGCGGATACCCTGCGTGTACGCCCGGAACATAATCATAGCTACTTGGAACWTCTGGCTGCGCCCCTCACCATCGATTCCGCCGAAGCCTCCGCATCTCTGGGTTGAAGCCGAGGCAAATTGTAAGGCTTTCGTCGACTGTGACGCTGTTCGTCCAACACCACTGGCAATGAGACTTGGAAAATCTCGTGCTCTTTCTTCACGACATTAAGAGTATCGCACAGCCACTTGTACCTAATCGGTCGAGGCAGAAGCCCGGAACTATTATGGCACGACTGCGGGTCGAATCGCGCCTTGATCTGCATGGCTTGGTCAGTGCACTCTGTCCCTTCGGCCTTTCTCACTCGATTCTAGTCGACACCTTTCGTCTTCGCAGAAACTGTCACCCCTGCCTGTCTCTCCTCTCCATGAATCCTCTACCAGTCAGTCCGGCAATCAGATCGTTGGTTTCATTTACGAAGAGATGCATGACAGTTGCAGAGACTACCAACAGATTTTCATCATGCGTCAACCCTATTGGCCCGGCTTTGAGGTTCATGGGCGGCAATATTCGCTCCATGGGCGCAATCGGACAAGAGCTTGGAGAAGTCATCCAGACAACAGGACAAAGCTCGGACGAGAAATCCAGCGAAGAATTGCCAGATGGCGCCAAGGTGCTGGCCACTCTGGAGCAAGCCGAGAAAATCCTCCAGACGATAGAATTATCCATCGCCGAAGCTACGAAACGAATCGCCACAGACCCAGACTTTCCAGACAAAGTTGTGCGCTTGAGTAAAAGAGAGCTGGAGCATTATAGCCTGACGCCCAAAGATATCAGAGTGTTGTCAGCCAAGATTCAACAGCTCTCCAGCGATCTCGAGCTTCATAAACAGCGCCTCGTTCTCGCGAGTCTTCACCACGAACAGGCACAAGGGTACGTGGTTACTGCTTGCTCATTGGYTTCGTTCCTAACTTGATATTCAGCAGCTCGCGCGATCAAGCATCCTCAAAAGCGGACCTACTGCAGCGTGAACGTGAGATCCACGATCTCGGAAAAAGGCTGGAAAAGGTGGCGAAGCTAATAAAGAAGCTTGAGACGGAAGAATTTCGGAGTCGTCGCAGTCGATCTTACAATTCGATCAGAAGGCGGAAAGAAAATTTCGAAAGGGATTCGACTGTGAGCTCTCACACACGCGCTCCTACCCGTGAAGTGGAAAGAGGTTGGTTCCAACAAGATGAAGCTCGACAAGCACGGAGTAACCGGCGTTTCCAGCGGGACGACGAGTGGGTGAAAAGGCAGAGACCAAGAGAATTTTCGGAAAGTGAAGAAGGATCCGTAGAACGTGTCAGAAGAACATCTGCACCAGAAGAAGGTATGAAGAAGCATGCAGGAGAACGGCCCGGGCCAGGTACAAGCACAGGCCGTATTGACACTAGCCGGCAAAATCCGCGGACACCAGGATCTGGATTGACTAGAGAGGAGCATCCTGTGCRCCTCGTGGCTTATCAGGGCACAGGTTTCTTCACTACCATTCCAAAAATCAAGCTTCCCATGGTCCTCGACGACAAGGTGTCGATGAACACAATGCACATTGCCCGGGAAGACCTCGTCCAGACATTGGATGAACGACGCAGACATAAGAAGCTATCGGTTCAAAAGCAGTATTCCAGACTTATACCTCCTGTTCAAGCGTCCATGGACATTTGGATCCGCGACCTCCAACATCGAACTGGTCTTGAATGGACATTCGCGTCAATAAACATCCAGAAAGTGAGGTCCTTGATGGGCCGGAAACAGTACGAAAAAATCCAAGTGATATTGCAGAGCCCATATCCTCTGCCCAAGGTTCGTCTACCAACCCCAACAGCTCCAGCAGATCAAAGGTAGCTCTCCCATCATGTTGGATCTCGTCTTGCAAATGCTGATCGGTCGAGCAGTCCGCAGGCATCTCAGCAGGCGAAGAAGGTCAGGGGACCCAGCCAAATGCAAGCAGAAAGCGACGCAAGTCGGCCCTCCCCTCCTATCCATCCCCCAAGGCTAGAGATCGCCCAGTCAGATACGGCGGCCGATTTTCAAAGAGTAGTGGACGGAAATTACGCCCCGTCTCCAAGATAGCGAACAATGAGTTAAACGTGGACTACGACGATGCATGGGTATGGTTCATGATCTTCAGTGAGTGGGATGACGCTTCAGATGACAGCGAGGAAGAAGGAGACGGATTGAAAAGTATGATGAATGATGACTTTGTGCTGGATGATGCGCCGGGTGACAGCGAAGAAGAAGATAACGTGTTGGATCGTGTGATGTATCATGACCTTACTTTGGACGATGCACCAGACGACAGCGAAGAAGAAGATAGTCAATTGGAAGACGTGATGGATGGTGATCTGGTGCTAGACGATGCTTTCGCATTTGTCAATACCGACTATGACTTCGTTGATCGACTTCGCGGCCAGCAAAACCCAACAGAGGATGTGCTCTTTCGGGAACCTTTCGGGGACGTTGACGAAGAAGACAATGGTGGAGAAGAAGACTCAGAATCTCGGTCAGTGCAAAAAAGTCATAGTGATAACCATAATATTGGGTGTGACTCCGCGTGTCTCCCGTCTACCATACTGACTTCTTTTAGGTCACCACCAAGCGAGATCTCGATATATGCCGACAAATCTGAGACTAGACACAGACCAGATGTGGAGTAGATGGAGGAGATAAAGGAGAGATCCGTCTCAAGACTACTAGCGACGGCCTTCGCGCTTCCGGATCGTTCTCGGACCGAGGCGAAGAAGGCTCTTCGCGGCCCTTGAGAGCCTCTGAAAATGACGTCAAAATATAGTGACGTCAGGGCCCGAAAGCCTCAAGAGCATTAGCGTCGCGTGTGACTTGCTTACGACGCGATGCGCGAGGGCGAAAGCGCGAGAAAATCATTGAGGACCCTCACTCAAGACTCCGGGCCTCGCCCTCAAGCCGAACAGGGTTGTTGATCGAAGTTGCGAGACACAAGTCCGAGGTCACGAGTATGGCACACGCTCGCATTCGAGTAAGATCGACAGCGACAATGCGCGACCGAGGAGCGCGACAGCTGGGCCATATAAGATTCCTTGGGTAGGCCATGAGACGAACATCGTCAATAGCTTTGTGTGATTAGCATTCATCGTATCACAATYTCCCAATCCTACACAGTCGCAGCAAATCTCCAAACCAAATCCGAGAAACGATCTTCGCACCACAACTTCACAATGTCTAGTCCATCAGCAGTGTCCACCTCCCGCCTTGATGGCAAAGTCGCCCTGATCACCGGCTCCGGCAGGGGTATGGGCCGTCAGAATGCCCTCGAGCTCGCCAGTCGCGGTGCTTCTCTAGTGATCAATTATTCCCGGGCCGCCGAGCCTGCCGAGAAGGTCGTCGAGGAGATCAAGACAACCCACGGGCAGGACGCCATCTCGATCAAAGCCGATGTGTCTAAGCCCGAAGAAGTTCGCATGCTTTTCGAAAAGGCCGTTGCGCATTTTGGGAGATTGAATATCGTGGTCTCCAACTCTGGCCTGGAGAGTTTCGGCCACATCAGCGAGATCACGCCAGAGGAGTTCGACCGGGTCTTCGCGGTCAACACTCGCGGCCAATTGTTCGTCGCGCAGCAGGCTTACAAGCACCTGACAGAGGGCGGTCGCATTGTGATGTTGAGCAGCATGAGCGCCCAGGCCAAGGGGGTGAAGAATCATGCGCTTTATTCCGGCAGCAAGGCTGCTGTTGAAGGATTTGCGAGGTGCTTCGCCGTTGGTCAGTGCCTCCTGAGCCCTCCACTAGCTGGGGCCTCATGACTCTCCCCGCTCCCTCTGCTTTATCAGACCCCAAGCTGACCCTACAACTCACCCACAGACTGTGGGCCCAAGCGCATCACCGTCAACGCCATTGCTCCGGGTGGTGTCAAGACGGACATGTACATAGAGGCCGCTCGACTCTACGTGCCCAATGAGGCTTCAATGACCGATGAGCAAGTTGACAAGGTATGTTACGTGATCCCTTCAATGCGTGATCAGCAAAACAACTTGCTCACGTTCTGCCTAGGCAATCGCCAGCTCCAGTCCCCTCGACCGCGTTGGCCTACCGCAAGACGTGGCCCGCGTTGTCGCCTTTCTCTGCAGCCAAGATGGCGAGTGGATCAACGGACAAGTCATCACCATCGGAGGTGGCGCTCATTTTTAGGGAGTAAGCAGTTGAGCTTCGTTCTTCAACTCTTAATGTGCGAAGGCTTTGGCAGCCGGAGATAAGTGCGGCTGTTGTGGCCTTGATGGCAGAGTCAGTCTCACTCTTTCATGTTCCTGACTATCAGCTGGGCTGGGGAAGCAGATGTAGCACTTTTTGTGCCCCTTCTGCGGTTTGAGGTTGCCAATGTATTCAAGCTATTTTGCAACATTTGCCTCTGCCTATCCAAACACAGATAGCCCTTTGCTCGATTCACATCCTTGCTCATCGTTTGAGGCTATAGTGCACATCGTCCATCGACAAGCCACTAACCTCGGGTGCATTAGGCAACACGGTGACACCTGTTGAAGATCCATATTTTGAAAAGCACTCGGCAGGACCGCATGCGTCATATTGACCGGGGCCAGCTCAACCAGAGGAGGCTGGATCTCAAAAGTGGCTGTCGTCGAAGCGGTACTATCCCCCGCTTTCGTGGATCCAGACACCGTGATTGTGCATTCGGTGGCAAGGTTGGCGGTCCCCTCATCCGTGCGGGTTGCGCAGCCGGAACACAAGTCCAACAACCGAAATGACTTGTATGGGAAGAGTACGGTGAGTGATGAAGCAGTGTCAAGGGTCTCAGTGTGGGCATTCTGCAGATTGTCGTCTTTTGACTGCGGCAATTTGGATTCCAAAAATGTCTGTTCGGAGGCGACTTATAAGCGGATGGCTCACATGATAGCAAGACCGAGTGAAATTTAGCAGGGTCTTGGTACACCAAAGCCTGATCATCTCTGCGTATCACCTGCTTGTGTGAGACCCCAGCAGGGACAGTTGCCAGAGCCACTACACCATATGCTCAAAGATGAATGCTTGATTGACAAAATGTGCAGGATTCTCTCAGACACATGACGCGAATCTGTTCCTCGGCTGAACGAAGACGGCGGCTTCCATCATTCCCTCGAAATAATGCGCGGGCGACGTCCTCAGTGGTGTTATATCCTCAAGACATATGCCAAATATACCTACGGCATATCTGGATGATGGAACCCCGCGAAAGCCTTGTCGTGTTGCGCAAAGTAGTGATTGCGGCCGGTGACGCGTTGAATGATGATGAGACTCAAAGTGATGGTCCATATCCAAGACAAGGATGAGCAGCCATGCACTGGCTCAATCCACCACAGCATACCCCTTTCTTCACGGATATCAAATTCTGCAAGAACGAGGACGCAACCGAGTCAGGTCACAGACTTGATGAGTTTTGTATGAAGACTTCTTCCTGACGTAAAGGCACGACCCGAAAGGAGTGCTAGATACAGTTCAGGACTTCTTTCCGAGTCACCTTGACTTGACACAGCATCGCGAAAAAATGCTCTCTTCCATGTTAGTGGAAGATGAATTTGAGTCAAGACTTGGGCTACTTCATGATCCAGGAGTTTTGCTCCTCTCAGCGGACTTTGGCGCCCGCGATGCTCAGCACGAGCGACTGCCAACGATGTGGCAGGAGCTACAAGAGTACGCAGTACCAGTCATATGATTTATAGGTTCCCGGACCATAACCGGTGCGGCTTCCGCTCTCGGCCCTTGATGTTGACGCTTTTACGCGTACTCACAGCCCATCCAAGGTGATGTTCTGAAGCCTCAGGATCCTCCACTGCGGATGTCTGCAAGCAGATATTCTAAAGGGGGAATGTGCGTCTCCGAGTCTGCTTTCACTAATGTGTACGGTGAGTGATCTCCAAGAGTCAAGGCCCATTGCTTGGATCACATCGGCAGAAATTGGATTTTACAACCAGCGCTCAACTCGGAAGTTGTGGTGGAGTTCAAGTACGTGACCTTGGATTGTGGTGTCGTGAGAGTCTGTTGGATTCATCGCGGAACAAATCATGACATCGGCCGCAGCCGAGGCTGTTTTGTGATGGATGCAGCCTTGATCACGGTTGCAGCCTAGATGTTTCAGACTGGATCCATGATCGATGCATCCATCCCGGAAAACCGAGCTCTAATGGTGGATTGTCATTAACCTGAATATTGGTGACTTATGCTTTAAAACAGGAGCTTGTTCATTCTGTAAAGGTCACGATATCAAATTCCTCGGCCAAGGTCCCATTAAATTTCCRTCCAACCAAAGCTGGTTTGCAATCTCGGGGAAATTGTCCGTTAACTCCTCTTATGCCTATGCCACTGCTTCGACACCACATAATACACCACCATGATCAAAACTTACACCCATCTATCCGATCGATCAAGTGAGACCTGTTCGCCRTACAATTGAAGGAGTATATCCAGTTCTCGATCATCCTGATCGAGCAGAGACCCTACACCGCATGCCTTGGACATTGAAATGCAACATACACCCCACAGCTCCAATACCTACAAAGGCACRGTAAGTAGATTCAACGTATAGCACTCATCATAAGGTCTCCCAGTCGGCCCAGCYTCGATGTACGGCGCTGTCGTAACATCACAGGCGTAGTACACATCGTTATCAGCGTTGCCCGTGTTGGTTGAGCAACTCAGAATGCTATCATCTCCAAGCGTGCAATATGTTTTGAAATCCCCCAGACTGGCGATAGTCTCGGCGGTCTGGAATATCACCTCAGAATACGCGGCTTGCGGCGGCATATCCGAAATCAGATCGCCGACCGAAAGAGTGCCATCCGCATTMAGAGTAAATGTGGCTGCGGAGTCAACGTCRTCGGTGTAGCTCAGAGCCTGGGCGTAATTATCGTATTCGGAACCGGTGGCGAGGTTGGCGTAGCCGTTTAGAGCAGGGGCCCCTGCATCGGCAGTCTGGTACTGGATCTTGAAGCTCGTAGCAGAGGCCAATGCGGCGAAGATGAGACTCGAGAGGTAGAGAGTCTGGTGATGCATGATGATATTGCAAGAGGGCAGTGTCGAGGAGCAAAAGGTCGCCTTGAGAATCGGATTTCAAGAGAAGACCAAGAAGCAGAATAGAGGCTCGTCAGAGAGAAGACCGTGAGAATTGATTTCAGGAAATAGATCAAATMATTGAAAGAAGAGGCAGTATAGGATATAAGTATTCCAAGAGACTGTTCTGGTTAAAGGAGAAAAGAGTCCCAGATACGAGCTACAGACAAAGACCGATCCCACGAGTCATCAGGTCCCTGTCACACCGCCTCATTCTCTAATAGTGGGCCATGTAACCTTTCGGATTGCGACGTAAGGTAAATTTCTGTGAGCACGTGGCGACCATCAGCCACCAATGGGTCTCGCAATATCGGTAAGCATTACTCGTGTAAGACTCCGATCCTTGTAACGGAGGTAATCTGGGCGCTAATGCAGCCCTAGAGGAGCCTGCTCACGTGAGCTCGCGTCTAACCTCAGGCGACATTGTCCAGCCTTGAGATCCTTTACGTGCAGAGATGTGCGAGCATCATCCCCGTGGGGCTATGTTTCTCCGACTCTAATTTCAATCCGCACCACCCGGTTGCATTCATGCGTACTGTGCGTGATCTCCGAGGGTTCAGACTCATTACTGGACTCACGTAGGAGAGGGAACGGTTCGCGCAAAATGCGACTTCGATTATTCGATCTGCTGACTATAAAGAATCAGTCCATTCTTTGAACCGCCTTTGACACTGCTTTGCTACCGCTGAACCTTGTTGGCGCCTGAGATAGGAATCTATCAAAAAATCACTATGACCATTGAATCGACACACCCGTAGGGTTCAATAAGAGAGCATATCCGGCATACAGTTGACCGAGGGCAATCAGTCATCAATCTTCCAATAATCGTGCACCTTCGACCACTTGCCTTAATCTGAGTACCATCATGAAACCCACCGCACCAATACCTACAAAGGCACAGCCAGTAAGTTCAGCGTGTAACATCCGGTATTATATGGCCTCCCCGTCGGCCCAACAGTGATACCAAATGGGCCTGTCTGGCCACCGCACGTAAAGAACACATTGTCATTATAATAGCTGCCCGTATTCGTGGAGCAACTCAGAAGCCTGCCATCTCCAAGCGTACAGTATGACTTGTAGAACCCTCCACTCTCGATAGTCTCTTCGGTTTGAAATAAGACATTGGAATACGCGGCCTGATACGGGAGATCAGCAAAGAGATCGCCGGCTGAAAGCGAGCTATCGGCGTTGAGCGTAAAGGTGGCGGCGGACGTAGCGTCGTCGGTATAGCCTTGAGTCAGGACGCCGTTGCTATTAGGGATGAGGTCGGCGAAGCCGTTGAGTGCGGGAGAATCCGGGTAGTCATAAGCTTTTTGGTACTGGATTTTGAAGCTCGTCGGAGTCCCTGTTGCTGGATGAGTGACTGTGGTGCTAGAAAGGGTGGTGGATGGGGACGGCAGGTCGGTGCTGCTAGTGAGGGCGGTTGATGTGGTGAAGGGGGTGTAGGTATACGATGTTCCCCCCGTGGTTGGCCAGGGAACAGAGGTGCCGGTGCCGGTTGGGTAGGTGCCGGTGCCGGTTGGGTGAATGCCGGTTCCGGTGGGAGTCCCGTAGGAATACGGATATGATACAGCCTTATGTGGGTATGGGAATCGTTTGCGAGGATACGTGGGAGTAGTGGAGGCCAAAGCGGCGAACATAAGGCCTGAGAGCCAGAAAGTCTGGTGATGCATGATGAGACTGTCACAGGGTGTCACCGAAAAATTAAATGCGTCTTTAAATTTGATGATCTTGGGTCCAAGAAGAGACTAAGAGCTGGGAGGGTGAACTCAGAAGAGGGAAGGCCGTGAGACTTGATCACAGAATAGACCAGATCTTGAAAGAAAGCCGCAGCACGAGGTATAAGTAAGCCAGGGGATTGATAAGATTGAAGGGGGTAGGAACTAGGAATCAGAAATACGAGCTGCAGATGATTACCGAAGCGTAGGAGCCGAGCTCTCATTGCACCATCACGCCTGATTAGGCTGCCCTAATTTTCCGGTTATAAATAACGAACGATGAAGGTGGTGGGATCGCTGGCTCCACAAGCTGTCTATTCGTGCGTCATGTAACCTTTGGGATTGCGACATGACGTGGCTCTCTCTGCACTGCTCGTTTGGCCCCCGGCCATGAGTCTCGCAATATGACAGCGCAATGGGGAGTACCACCAATCAGCCGGTGATGATCATGTCAAGTGTAACTGTGTAAGACTCCGATCCTTGCAGCCCGGGTCCAATGGGCACTAATGCAGCCCTAGAGGCTCCAGCCGAGTTCGTTTAATCCATCGTTTGTGAATTATTCCAGATAGGTGTTATTGTGGCGCTCTAGCCAAGCGTTTTCGCGAGGTGAATACGAATAGATTACTTTCCATCTTTTCGATGACCTCCGAGGTTGACATCTTCTTGTTTCTTCGGTAGTATGAATAATGTCAGGTTCCAAGAGTGAGGCTGAGGCATATATGAATCAGCAACCGAATTATGTAAGCCGGGCAGCCATTCATGAATCAGGCATGTATGCAGCTTCCTGATAAATCAATCGACTTTGTACTAGCTTGTCGCCGCCCTTAGTGGACGCAAAATTCAGTCATGCAACCAAAAGGAGCAACCCCTCCCTTGGGCCTACCCTAGACGACTACCGTCACACCATAGGCAAGGAAAGCAATATCTAAGGCCGGCGGGAAGGTTCTGTAAA
>MSTJ01000504.1:0-11841 GCA_001956345.1 Ramalina peruviana
TCTCCGTCTTCCCCTATAGACCGGAATGATGGAAACATCTGAAGGTACATCGCCTTGTACACTTCGATAGAGAGTCTGAAGGATACCAATTCGTTGTCGTTGCTCACGCGGTCGATAGTAGGTGTTTCTGCTGCCCCAAGAAACAACGAATGCGAAATATCATTCATTTGAATAAGCAAGGATTCATCTTGCCTTGCGAGGCTGAGTTACTGCGACAATAATATCACTGTCATAAAACATTATTTATCTCCTGCTGTGTAATTTTGAATCTTGATTCTTTTATTCGGTATCTACTTTCGGCAGACGAGGTATCAAATCTAATCCCCATTAAATGACCTGTCAATCATTGTCGCTCAAAATACCACGCCGTACATGCTCTCTAAATTCCCGTCGCTATGCATTGCAATTTGCTCCAATTCCAACGCCAACTCCTTTCCATTACCCCAACAGACTATCCCATCCCGGCCCTGCCACAAACCCTCCTTCAATCTTTCCCACCGCCCACGCGTCCGTCCCACAGCTGATAACCTCCTCCCACTTCTCCTCATCCTCTACTTTCGTCGTCGTGACTTCGTAATCATGCAGCAGCACCTCCTGCGCGAAGCCTGCTTGCTGGCTTTGTTGGACGTCGAGTTTGAGGCCGCCCCAATCGGCTTCCATGGTGCCGTTGCTGTAGATGGTGAAGGTGCCGGTGTAGCCTCCTGGGGGCTTCATGGAGGTCACGGAGTAGGAATTCGATACGCGAGAGTCTTTGTGGGAGTCGGAAGAGTCGGTGTCAGGTTTGATGCTGGGATGAAAGGGGTTGCTTGGCGGAGTTTTGGCTTTTGGTTCGGTCTTGGGTTTGGGGGCGGGCTTGTCGATGTCGCGGAGGCTTGGAAGAATGGGGGGAAGCTGGATGAGATAGGAATTTCCATGACGGGTAGGATCTCCTTTGAGATCGGTGAACGCTTCAGCCGGATGATTATCGAGGGTCGCTGAAGAGGAAACGTCATCTTGAAGACTAGGGTCTGCGTCTTGATCCAGTCCGCGAATCTCCTTCCATATTCGGATTACTTCAGCAAAGTCTTCGTCTTCTTCAATGCTGTGGGGGAACAACTCTGGAGTGACATTTTGATATCCACGCTTTCTGCGTCTCTTAGTGGGCTGCTGGTGGGATACGTTGTCTTCGTGATCCTCCAGTACAAGCTGTGAGCTCGGAGAGTCACGAGTTACTTGGCGTCGGCCCTCGACTGTGGAAGATCTCGGTGATCTTGATGTTGGCTTCTTATTGGGCTTCTCCCTAGGTTGCTGCTGGGTGGACTCAACGACATCAACAAGYATTGGATCTTCTTCAGGCTCAGGTTTGATCACCACMRMGGGCCCAACGTCTTCGTCTTCATAGACGCCTTTCCATACCCGATCGTCCCTTATCACTTCAAGATCTTTCTGTCTCCTTTTCGAAGCTGTCTGCGTCGTAGAACTTACCACTTGCGCAACCTCTTCGTCCGGCAAGAACAGGCTTCCGGTGGCCTCCTGTTTCTCCTTGGCTTTTCTCCGTAGCTCCGCTGCGGTCCATGAGCTGGCATCAGTGTTGACTGCCCTCTCGCGCTCAACATGCTCATGCCTCTCCGGATACACGGGAAACAGTTGCCAAGCACCTGGCCTGGGCGTATGAGCTGGCTGCTTGCCTCTTGCGTTTTCTGACATATCCATAKCGTCATCCTCGTCATCGCTGATGAGACTTATTTCGGCGATCGGTATTCTCTTCGCGCCGTCCRTATCTTCTTCATCATCGTTGAAGCCGTAGTCGTAAAGCTTCCCATCCTCGTTCTTGATCTTGATCTTCGTCTTTCCGCTGGACTTACCGCCACGTCTTCTTGATGCCGTTGCGCCCATRACAGCATCYCCATCTTGATCGAATCCAGCTTCTTCGGCGCCTCCTTTAGTCTTACCTTCCTTCTTCACCCGCGCTGAGCTTCTCCTCCTTGGTYCCACTACTTCTGTTTCATTTGGGGCGGTAGTCTGCCCTGCCTCGACATCACCCTCAGCAACGGCGCTACCACCACCGCCGTCGGCGCCGCCTCTGCTGCCGCCACGTCCGCCCCGGCGTCCGGCTCCACCTCTTCCCCGCCTCACACCGGGACCGCTTTCTCTGACAGTGTCTCCTCCCAACACTCCACTAGCTTGCAGCACAGCTCCGCCTCTCCCCCTTCTCGACCCACTGTCCATCGGCCGCCCCCTTGTATTTCTAGTGCTGGTTCTTCCGGACTGTCTTTCCGCCTCGGCCTTCTCAAGCGCATCCCTCTCGGCCTGGCTTCTGCGAATGAAGCTTTTGGGTTTGAACTTCAGGGTTTTGGGGCGAGTCGGCTGATCACCCTCCAACATCTCAGCATCTTCGGTTAGCTCTATTGCCTCGCGGTCTTCAACATCACGAGGTGGAGAATCGGTGGAKTCAGCCATTATTGGTTCCGTGGATGGTGGGGAGCTGGCTTCGTCGCCCGCTGTGTTTGGAGGATATGTCGGTTCGGGTTCCGGGCGGTCCCCAAGAACAGCGGCGGTATGATCGCCTGCTTGAGGCGCCGTTGATCCTGTATGTAGTGAGAGGCTGGCTTCTTGACGTGGTGGTGGAGAGTCGCCAAAGGCCTCGYTTATCATACGTTCATTTGCCTCAAKATCCTCCTGCGTGATRCTTGGAGGAGGGGCGTTGATCGGAACAAAGCCACYAGAAGGGGCTGTTGAAGATTGTCTAGCAGTAGCATCTTGGGTTGGTGGAGYTGGCTGATTACTGCTGCGAGGGGGCCGCCCACGGCGTGCAGTCTGCCTGGGAGCCATTCAAATGATGCGGCGAGAAGACTCCATTCCCTCGCACCGARTTGTGCGTTGTGGTTGTGTCACTGCRTCGTGGATTCGTGGATTKGTGGATTTGAATCTTGCGGTGCGGTRACGTTGTTTGGAGGTTTATGTGCGGAATTTGAGGACTCGGGCCGCTTTAAGCCAATCTTTCTTGTGCAGTGGGAWTTTATACTTCGCTAGGCTACCATGGGTGGTTTGAGGACGCAAAAAGCTGCCAGAAGKTAAACACGTCTAACGCGACTCATATGGCTGGCTTTGAGCGCATTCTGAGCTTCAAAAGGAGCTGTGTGCGGATGATGTATTTCGCAAAGCAGCTCCAGGCTTTAAAACAGCCAGGGAGATGCTAGCCCAAGCCTGCAAGCGTCCGGCGGCGGACCGCACCTTGTTTGAACGACGTTTCTTGGCAGGGGTGCRTGGTCTCCTGCAACCAGAAGAACGTTTGGAGCCATGTGATGCGACAGGAGCAATACATGGCTAGGACATGAAAGCTGTGATATCAATTGCGCATAACTAGATGGACTATGGAAGTCATGTACTTCAACATATCAAAATCATTCCGACCCTGTAGCTGTAGACAGCTTTGTCAAAGCACTTGCACCCACTCTTTTACCGCCCTCGYAAAGACACTGTGCGCCTGGATTCTTCTCCCAACGCCTCTCATCGAACATGAACGCTATCACAGAGAACTACTCGAAAGTCGAAWTAAAACATGCAGTACTTTTAAGGTCAGGCGAAGAAAAGTGGGTGCTTGAGAGTATCTTTCGTCCAGTGAATCTCAAGCAATTYTCCACATGAGTAGCTCATCCAACGAGCCACGAACCCGATGAGAAGTTATGGGATGAGACGAGAGGCATGGCGTCAATGCTTCGACGAAAAGGATAGGTGTTAGACGTCTCCGATTTATTCCGTGGTCGATATCGTGTGTCAGGGGTAGAATTCCGTTTTGGAGGAAGGCTAATTGGTCCCGGCATCGTAAAACCTCGCTCGTCTAATTTGCGGTAGTTTTCACATGGTAGAGACCCTTGCTGATCCAGATTAGAAGTGCCGGTATGAGCGATAAGAAGATAGCAGTCCACGTGGAGATGCCACATGTGTCATGCTYAGCCGATTCCATAGCGGAAAAGATGATGTACGTCCCCAATGACCGGAGTCGCCACTTCAAGTCCTCTGCGTCAGTCAAAGACAGTACCTAGCGCTTGCGTTTCTTGCTTTTGTCGCCACCGGGCATGTCGTCAAATATGGCTCCTGCTTGCTCTGTCCCAAAGCTTGCAGAGCCCGCTGGTATGTCTTTTTCTTTTGGAACCAAAACGCCCATATGTCGTCCAAAGCGACCCTTGCGGCCATTACCCTCGTCCTCGCTGACGCAACCTTCGATGCCAATGCCCGCATCCTTGCAACGCTGGCATGGGCGTTGACGATCGCAGCCCTTCTTGCTCTTTCTGCAGCGCTGGCAACGAGGTTTGGACGATAGGTCATCCTCGTCGTTGAAGGGCAGCTGAGGAGGTCCCATGAGTGAGGCTGATGATGTTTTGCGAGATTGCGGAGGAAGSGAGGCKGGTGAGATGGGTACYTTGGCACCATTGGAAGCYAGTGATGGTTTCTGCTTCTTGCTCTGACCGGGATTGCGTGGCTTGGGTGTTTTGGCCGAYTTCGTCGAAGCGCCRTTGGTGCGTGCCTTGTTCATTGAGGACTTGGAGCTTGACAATTTCTGTCGCTTRCGTGGTTGACCATCTGGATCGAAGTACCCATCRTGTTCTTCTCCACTRGYGCATGGGATGGTAGTAGTCCCATCGAGTTTGGCGTCGCCAGTRATAGATTTCCCGACCATACCATGTTGCTGCCTCTCATCATCAGTGTACTCTTCCCCATCGCTAGTCGCAGAGGAAGCAATGTCTGCACGACCACTTAAGGCGTCATCCATTGTTGATGCCGAGGTCCGCCCATGCGACAAATTCGAAGGGTCACCAAGACGCATCAGCTGCAGGGCAACGTCCTCATCGGAGATTGTGCTAGCGATGGTGGGGTCTGGAGTTGGCAAGATGCCAAACCCCTGCCCTCGAGGGGTCATGCCATTGCGCACGTAAGGGAGCATCGATGGAGCGTGAACTCTATCGCGGAGACGGTGTCCATGTGGGGGAGCTGGTGCTCCAGGAGTCCCATTCCCAATGGCATACATCCCATGGGGAGGATATTGAGGCGATTGAAGCGGCTGAGTCCAGCTTGCTACTCGCTGAAGGGGGCGGGCAAATGGTGAGGTGTTGTCATTCCCGTTCGATCTTCTTTGGGGAGAGACGGAAGAGGTCGATTGTGGGGCAGGGATCTGAGGAGGTACGTAAAGTGGGAGTTCCTGTGAAGACTGTTAGCCGGAGAATGCGCATGCGGCTTCAGGATATCACTTACCGAACTCTCGAACTTGGCTTTCTGTCGACGGCCGCCCTCCACAATATTTACCTCGCTAATCTCCGCTGAGGCAAGGTGCTCATTTCTCGCTCTGAAAGAGCTGGTGACGGATGCAGCGTCGCCGTCACTGCTACCAAAGCTTTTGTGGTTGTCACTGTTGAGCTCGTCGAGGCGAGCTTGAAAACTGTTCTCACGGCTTTCGCGTTTCAGAGAAGGGCGGGAACGACCTTTCTGCACGGAAGCGCTTCGTTGGGCACCAGCAAGTTGAGGCGAGGTGCTTTGCCTGGACGCCAGCCTCGAGCCTGGCCGAGATAGCTGCTGGGCATGATTGAGTGCGGTCAGCGATGCTGGTGGCGGCATTTGAAAGCCTTCGTCCAGATGAGGAGTTCGCTCGGGCTTTGCGTGTGCTAGAGATTGAGGAGCCAGCGGGTCATCGGCACTGAATGATTGCGACATATCCGCAATTACCCTGACGTATACAGTCATGCCGTTGGCGAAATTTTCATAGCTTGCGATGAGTGTATTGCCGCCGCCATCCTCAAAGCTGACTCCAGCAATAGTGCTGTGATATAAACCAAAGAAATTTTTCACAGTGCTGACAATGCCTTCGGTGTTGTCGTGCGGGAATATCTGGACCTTCATGGGAAGCCTTGCACGATAGTGAGAGTCGCCGTTGAATAGTAACTCGAATGTGATGTTCTTGGGATCAGTCTTTGTAGGTGAAAGACTGAAGCCGTCGAGGCTGGGTTGTGGAGCCATCGCATATGTGGGACTTCCTTGAGGAGTTCCATAGCGTGGTGTCTCACTGAAGCTTTGGGCAGAGGCGGTTGAATGGCGAGTTGGGTATTGATGCGGGCGAGGCCCATCTTGCTGGCCATCGCCGTTCATTAGATCCGAACGACGACGAAGAGGTGGGTCGTRAGACAGAAGATTCTGCACATTCATCTTGTGCTCTTTTCCCAGGAAGATATCTCGTCTGTTTTGTTTCCACTGCCTGCAAAGGCGAGGTCGGGGTGGGAGGAAGCACTTTTTCCGGTTTGTTTTCGGGTAAGGGAATTGATGGATTGGGCAGTTGGTGCAGAATACCAGTAGCAACCTGGCATTTAAAAGTCAGCGATGTTTCTTGACGAATTATTGATGGCCGAGGAATGATTCCATCGTGGTCCTCATCATGCGTTGTAATTGTTTGGTTGTTTGTCCCTTGCTGGCGCAGAACGGGGGAAGCGCCGGTCTCGTCACAGGGCAGGATAAGGAGGGAACTATGGGGAAACGGAGATTATATCATCAAATGGGTCGCGTACCTGATGTTTGATGCTGACAGGATTTGCAGGTGAAGATGAGCAGCGAATGGGATCCAGTTGGGTCAGTTGGTCAAAAGGGTGGGCAGCCTACTCTTTGGCTGGAGGAGAAGGAGCAAAAGATGAAGAATCAAGATCGGAAGAGTCAAGGCGACATTGCCTAGAGTAATGTGGCTTTCAAAGGGGGAGATGCGATGATGGAGATGGCATTACACAGCCTTTGTACGATGGGCGACGAGGATAGATAAGTGATGGGAATGGGAGAGAAGAAGATGGGGGAGAGTGGTAGAAGCGAAACGCTTCACTGAAGGAACCAAGCCAAATCAGCCAGGGCCAAAAAACCTGAGAACCGATTTTATGCCGRASTGCACAATTCTACGCAAGGCAATGGAATGCAATTTGCATCTTTATTCAATTCATTGATMCAKCTACRATTGTCTAGATCTACGACGTRCTGCGATTTGGCWCTGCGCGCATTGGCAACGCTCATGATGAGCCAGAGGTATGCGATATCGCATCACCAGACCAACTCTGCTTCGTATAGAACCTAAGTAAAGTCAGTTTCCCMGTCGCTATCAGTCAGTCCCTTTACCTGCCGGATCCAAACCTATCTGCGGGAGGCTTGATTTTCTTGATTGGCTCCAGACTTTCCGGCGACTCGTTGGGTCCAAGTCTCCAAGAAAGAGGGGAGTATTTATGGTAAGGAGGGAGAATCGTAATCRGCCAATCCAATGATGAGGGGCCTGCATGACTGGCGAAATGCAGCCG
Organism: Ramalina peruviana; assembly: GCA_001956345.1. Taxonomy (NCBI): domain Eukaryota; kingdom Fungi; phylum Ascomycota; class Lecanoromycetes; order Lecanorales; family Ramalinaceae; genus Ramalina; species Ramalina peruviana. Next base: position 7,299 of record MSTJ01000504.1, read on the forward strand.
CTTCAGCGATCATCGACCGTCGACCATTGATACAGCCGGCTTGTCCCTTTTCATCCTCGCTGCTGTCCCTCGTCCTCATACACCCAATCCTTTGTCTCCGTGCGCACCAGTCGAAGCAGCTTCTATAGATGCGTACCCTTTGGAWTTCTTTGGTTCTCGCTGCTCTTGCTGCTCTTGGTTGGGTTTCGTAAGTTCGGCGCTTGGCAATCGCTCATCGCTGGCAGATTCCACTCGTCTTGTTCCAAATCCCAAACTGGTGGCGCCAAAACGGCCAACCCACTTTATAACTAGGTTCGAATGTGTCCTGTTTCTCTTACTGTGTCACATCTCACCCCGCCGTCCTTCTAGCCCTCATCCATCCTAATTGCGCGCCGCAATGGTGTCGCGCCTTTGTCAGCCTCGCAATCACTGGCCGCTATCTCGTGATGGCAAGAGTTGGTGTCGCAACGTCGGGCCACCAAGCCGTTTGATGCGGAACCAATGCGACCTGCCTGCGCATTTAAATTCCCTCGCTTGCGCTGGCCGGCCATCCATGGGTTTAAGCATGCCAAACAACTTTCTAGATATTGCCCTCCTTGGTGGTTTGCTGGTCTAATGGATCGTCGGCCCTACTTCTCCGTCACGAGTTGCGTTTCTGATGAATGATGATCATCAAGACAGAGACTGCATGCTTAGTTTCTATCCTCCCCCCACTTCCGCTCAGACCCCGGTTGGGGGAAGTCGGCCTTTTTGCCCGCGCTATAGTAGTCCACTGCGCCCCAACTACAGGAACCTGTAGAGAGACATGCCATAAAAGGCGCAGGGCATAACCCGCAAAATGCAGCACACGTTGTGCGCAAAGGGTAGAAAGACGCTACTGCATCAATGTCTTGTTCGAATCATGTTGTATCCTCGTATGTAATTCATTGATGGTCCTGACGACCCCATGAGGCGACGGGTGCATTCAAAGCGCAAGCAATCGGTCAAGCTCGGAGGCGGAGAGCGAGCCATTATACAGCGTGCTGGACACCCAGACATGACTACTGAAGGCTTTCACCTGATTACACCGGACTTGACCCTGCCTCACTAAGTAGATCATAAGCTTACAGCATTGTGATGACAGCGCAGAGTTCTGGTCCGCATGAATTGTGACTTGGATTCGCTCCAAAGGGACGGCTTTGACAAGATGAAACGTTCGCAATCAGAATGTCGGCGCTTCAGCTTCGGTCACGTGACCAGGCGGCATGAGCGCGTTTGCTAAGCGCGAATGCCAAGAGATCAGCCTTTCGGCCTGCAGCACAAATGATGCTGAATACAAAGGGTCCAAATGCTCGGAAGTCATTGAAAAGGAGAGTCGCATGAGCCCCCTGTACTTTTGTCGCTCCTCAAGTGCGTGGTGGCTGAGTCTGAAGCTATCATCTTGTGCGAAGTCGCAAACGGAACTCGCGATGCTTTATTTACTTTACGGGCGCTAATCACTAGCGTCATATAAGCTCGTTGTCAGGGAAAACAATATTCTGTCAACAAACCTGCTTTTGGAGTCGACGATGAGAGCTGTACACGAGCACGACCAACAGCACATTTTAGCCACAACATCTTAGGTTCCCATCGCCAGACTCTTTGACAGCATTTCCGCATGTCAAGAGTCCATAGTCATAGCATCCAACGGTGTGACCCATCGGCTCCGCGTCCTGTGGCTGAAAAGGGGCTGCAAAACGCGAGCCGTTGAAACCCTCTTCACCGCCGTGTATCTTGCTTTTCGAGCATTGCCGGACGCGTCTCGCTATGATGGACGCAAAAGTAAGTCTGTCCTTATCCTTTTCCATGATATACTGCTCGGCCTCCATTGGTGCCGACATGAGCTGTGCCTGGGACTGCGTCTCTGTGGAAACCTTGTGGGCACGCAAACAAACTTTACCACGGCTTTCTATAATATCGCTGCTTTTTGCCATTCAATCGCTGACTTTGCTCATCGCTAGCCTCAAAGACCTTCCCGGAACCTTAGAATATACGACGAAAATGCAATCCACGGGGTCCCGCCGTCGAAGACGATACATCAGCGCAACAAATCCAGTCCTGCGTTGTCAACCCTCGCGAGTGTAGGCTTAAGAGCTGCCGCCAAACGCACTGCGTTTGGGGACCTAAGCAACACCGCCAATCTCTTTCGCCCAAGCAAGGATGATTCTGCAATCATCGGTCTGCGAGAGCCCGCCTACAGCAGGAAGGAGAATTTGGCCCCCGTGCAAGAGAAGAAATCAAGTACATTTCAGAAGCCTGCCCAAAGAGTTCCTACAGTGTCTGGACTGAAAAACATACTCAACAATGTCACGAATCCACTCAATCAGCAACCATGCACAAAACGGCCGCTCGTCAGCAGCCAGCAGCAGCTCTCTCAAATTTCTGTATCTCAGGCGCCGCAGCCAAGCCATATTGGGCCAAAGAAGAGCATATCGGTCTTCAAGCATGAGCCGCCAGCTGCTCGGCCCTTGCCTGAACTTCCAAATGACGCACACAAGCCGCTTCCCTCTGCCGTGTCAAATGCAACTTCTGAGCCCGCTCAGCAAGTAGTCCTTCCTCGACCATTGGATCACGAAGCAAAGGACACGAGTGTGGTGGCGAAGGAGCCATCTCGCCATGTGTTTAAACATTATCGGGAGCCTTCGGTGTCGGACGAAAAAATACCCACTTCGACGGACGAGCTGGAGCCGGACGCTGCATCCGTGCCCACATCGGACGGTATCTACATTGATGAGAACGGTGAAGTCCAAGTTTATGATTGCTCTGAGCCTCCACAAGATCGAGAAGCTGCCGTTGATGTCGTCGTGGCCTTACCACCAGTTGCCAACCCGGTCACGGCGTGTCAGACAACTCGAGTCCCTCTGTCTGACAATATTCCGAATCCTAAGGTCGGCCTCGTTGAGCCTATATCGCGGAACAAGCTCGCGTCTGTCCCAGAGCCTGAAGAGTACTGGGAAGATGAGGATGCAGCAGAGRTGTACGAAGAAGATGAAGGTTTTGTTACTGCACGATCTTTCAAGACAAGAGGGGATAGTACGGTAGGAGGTGCTACAACGATCCTCTTCCCCAAACAGACACAAAGAGCCCGGAGAGAAATTGCCCTCGCCAAAGAGCTCATTGAGGGATCTAAAACGCCAGGGGAATTGGAAGACGAAGCTTGGGATACAACAATGGTAGCCGAATATTCGGACGAGATCTTTGGTTATATGAAAGACCTTGAGATCAAAATGCTCCCCAATGCCCATTATATGGACAACCAGCAAGAGATCCAATGGTCCATGCGCGCCGTGCTCATGGATTGGATCATCCAGGTTCACCATCGCTTCAGCCTCCTTCCTGAGACTCTCTATCTCTGCGTGAACTACATCGACCGCTTCTTGTCTTGCAAGGTCGTCTCGCTGGGCAAGTTACAATTGGTGGGCGCGACCGCGATCTTTATTGCGGCCAAATATGAGGAGATTGACTGTCCATCTATTCAAGAGATCGTCTACATGGTCGATGGCGGCTATACTGTGGATGAGATCCTCAAAGCAGAGCGCTTCATGCTCAGCATGTTGCAGTTCGAGCTAGGGTGGCCGGGACCGATGAGCTTCTTGAGGAGAATAAGCAAAGCGGACGATTATGATCTGGAAAGTCGGACGTTGGCAAAGTATTTCCTCGAGATCACCATCATGGACGAACGATTCGTTGGAAGCCCACCGTCCTTTGTTGCAGCGGGTGCACACTGCTTGGCTAGGATGATGCTCAGGAAGGGCACATGGGTAAGTGTCCCAGCCAAGAATGCTCTTGACAGACAAGCAAAGCTAATCGCTGATGCAGTCTCCTGCCCATGTGCACTATTCGGGCTACACCTATGGGCAACTCTACAGTCTGGTCCTACTCATGGTCGAATGCTGTGAGCATCCGCGAAGGCACCATGCCGCAGTCTACGAGAAGTACATGGACAAGAGCTACAAGCGAGCTTCATCATTCGTCGAAGACGAAATGCGGAAAGGCTTCCTCCCACAACCCATCACTAACAGTCTATCCTCCGCCGTCATTCAACAACTGCAACCACCATCTTACGCAGACCCGTATCACTACACCAACGCACCCGAGATTTGGTGCAAAAGCTGAAGATTGGACTCCTTCACTTGCTGGTGTCAACTTATCTCGAAACCCCCTTTCTTGGTCCTCGTACTGGCTCTCAAAGGCAGAACATATTCAATATCTTGCTTTGAGCGAACGCAGTGTCTTGGATCAGCATCAGCTCCTCGGCAATCGCTTTCCAGCGTCTCATTAGCGTGCTCCAGTACGTCTCTCGACTCCAACCTTCATCAACTTCCAGCATAGCGCGTCGGATACCCCTTTCCACAGCTCACGGCACTCTCACGACCGTCAATGTGCTCTACGAATGTACATACGTCTTTTACAGCATCATTTTCTTTGTCTTTCCAACACGATCCATCGGGTTTCCGAATGGAGTAGCAGGCGAAGTTGTTGTTTTTAGAGAGGGGCATCGAGCGTTTCGGCAAGAGCGGTAATGATGGACACAAAAACAGGCTCT
>MSTJ01000505.1:0-11834 GCA_001956345.1 Ramalina peruviana
CCGGGATTTTGCCCTTGATCTTTTCTTGAGCTTTGGGGGCCCATTCTTGCACCTTCAATTTCAGGGCTGTATAGTCTTGAGGAGCTACGCCTTCACCCTCCGTTCTATCATGGTCCATACAGGGTTGTCCGTCCTTTGGTGAGTATATGGTATACCGCACTCCATACTGGATCTTGTTCAGCTCACGTAAACGATTCATCTGCCACCGTACAAAGGCATCATAATACGGGTTCGCATCCGTGGTCACAAACTTCCTTCTCCAATCTATTCGAGCACCAATATCGTTCAAATCCTGTTGACATATGGGGGGAAAGTACTTGAGCCAGTGGTGGGCGTCTGCGAACTTGTGTATTTCTCCATTCGGTATTCCTAGGGCTCGCATTATTTGGAACTGATATTTCATCTTGGCAGTCTTCGCATTGGCCTTGCTCTTCTTCGACGTAAATTTTGTGATATCTTCCTTCGTCTGTGCCTGTGTGGGGGCCGGGGGCTGTCCACCCGGAAGCCCAGACCCTTCCTCTTCCTCATCGTACTTCTCGAAGTTCTGTCCAAATTTCCGTACATCGTCGGTGAGCTTGTCGGCGCACGCCTTGATTGGCATCCCCGTACAATGGTATCCCAGAGGAAATAGGACTCGTTTTCCCTCCATGCGCGCAAAGCCGGACGTGAACTCGACCTTGCTAATGGTGAAGCTATGACCGGCGTGTAAAGTGCCATTCATRTAAGGATAAGCGAATGTAGCGAAGTATTTGGGGTGCTTCTTCCTGATCTCATCGGGTGAGAGTCCTCGAGTGACAGAGCTTGGAGGAGGTGTAGCATTGAAGACCCCGCCATCTTGCCAGGACTTCTGGTACTTCTTTTCGATGGCAATGAGGGTGTCGCGCTTTTCGGTCTGGTACAATGGATCAGTCAGGTCATCAATCGGAGAGGATAGCCTACGTTCTCAAGCTTCAGTGTTTTGGCTTGGGGATCTATCCCGTTTGTAGTTGCCATGCTGCGCGCCAAATCCAGGGAGCAACCGCGCCGAGCGCGCCACAAGAGAYGTATGAGCTTCGTTTTGTTTGGGGAGTCTATGACTCTTGTGGCCTGATGTATGACTGGAAAAGATTATGGGCAATTWTGAATTATGAATTATGCGTCACTCAAGRGTCCCCCGGCGTTTAGCTTTCGGCGTTAATCTAGCTTGATGGATTTGGATATTCCGAGGTTCCATTGAAWTGTCCGTTCACTTCAATTCCTCAATTGATGAAGTTTGGGCATCTAGTCTGTCAACCATGCTRCGGCCGGGTCACAGGCTGCTAGCTGAAGCTGTRACAGCTCCAAGAGCTCGAACGCCTCTCACAGTGAAGAACAATCCATACAAAAGCAGGGTAACATGGCCTCCCGACTTCACCAATCTACCGAGGAAGCATCAATTYCGCTTCGAGCGAAAATACAGACGCAGGTCACAAATCAAGTATTTTCCGGCTTGGTACATGAGGACCACCAARATCCTACAGGTCGGAGGCTGTAGTTGTACGTCTCGCGAAGGGTCTGGGTGATGTGTGTATGCTAATGAATCTAGTCATTGCAATCTACGCCTTCTTGTTCTACAAATGGGAACGGAATGAGCAGGACAGAGAAGACCTTGAATGGATGTACTCCTTCCGGGAATGGGTCTTCAGCGCCTTCGGATTCTGGTCCGACCCTGATAAGCCGAAAAAGAAGAGAGAGAAGTTTGACTGGCACAAATTTTTGTTCGAGACGAGGTCGCGAGATCCATGACAGAGGCCATCCTATGGACATCTATAAATAGCGGACATAGCGGACATGGTGCAATGGTCGAGCAACCGCTTCGTCACGCTCAACTTCGCGGATCATGTCATGCTTCGCCTGAGTGTAAAGTCACACCGTCTCGCTGGATACTTCGACCCCGGGGAGTGATAGCAGACGATGCTGGGCTGCCAACAGAGGAGAAAACGTTGCAGATGCTCGAGATTTGATCATGAACATGGCCACAATCAAACCCATGACACCTATCGCAGGAGCGACTTGAGACGACATGAACCGGGCTTGCTAGAGCGCTCATCCTCTCCCGGTACCTCCATCGCCCAGAATGGTGATCCGTTTCATCAGTCCCACCAGTCCCAGGAGTCCAAAGGGAACAGAAATAAAAATACAGATGCAGATGCAGTTCTTGTATCGAAGGGTACCGGAAGACCTCAAAATACCTGCTTTCGTTCAATATTCATGGTGGCCGCTCCAAGTCAGCTTGGGGCGCGACTTCAAGCTGGCCAAACGCAAGGGTACCTGCCTTTGTGGAAGCTTCACGCTGAGGATGTGCCGCGTGTGACTCAGCGCATGTGGAGGATGTTTCTCGTTCCCTATACGTTGTATGAGGACTAGAATGGGGCGCCTGTGGCCGTGTGATGCCATCACCTGGCACGCTGAGTTCTGGAAACTTCAAGGTCATGTGAGGATAACAATGAACAAGCAATGGCGATGATGGTGCGGCCTCGCAGTTACCACGAATCTTTACAGCTGCTGTATCTGACCTTCTTCTTTGGCATTTAATATATCAGTGTCAGGGGCAAAAATCTTGGTGCTAACTGGACTGTCTCCATCATGCATAGGAGCAACAGGTGGTAAGGCGCCTGTGTCAAACACCATTAGTCAAGATCACCCTTTGCATGGGGACTCCCTATTTGCAAATGGTAAGCCACTACTCCCAGAGCGTATACTCTTTTGCAAATGGGTCTCATTATTCATGAGTAGTACTGTACACCCTTTGTGAATAGGAGCTCACCTGCTGCAAGAAAAGTAGTGCCGCTTTATTGAACGACGGATTTTTGCATAAGGTCGCTGTCGCCCAGTACGTGTCACCCTGTACTATGCGGAGAACGGCGTAAACAAACGGGGCCCGCCTCGGCCGTCAATTCTCTCACCTCCGGCCATTTCAATTGATGTTTCTTTGATACAGGCTATCACACTCGCTTGTCGGATCGGCTGGTTCATAACCTTATCTAAGGGTAGCGACAAAGGAAACACTCTACTGCATGTTGAAATTCATTACCAGAAATTTTAAATATGCAGCAATCAACCTTCACCCCCATCTAGAGCCTTCTGCAGCACCCTTGCTCTTCAGGGCGGCGATAAGTACGTACCTTGTTTATCAGTGGTGAGGTCCACTGTGTGTATAGCGAACTAACATTCAGAAATGGGTTTACGAATCATGAATCGTACGGTTTCCAAATCGGGAGTCCCTATTTGCAAAGCGCGGATCTTTACCACAGATGAATGACACCTGCATGAGTGGCGTGCAGATCTTCATGTGCGCTGCTGACACACACCGCTTCAAATTGTCCGTCCGCAAGTCAGAATTGAATGTCAACATCTTCCGGTGACGTTGCACTTTTGAGCCTCATAACGCGACTGTCAAGACCTTTCATTTCTGGTGGATCGAATTCTGCCCCGGATATCTCACCTACTCAATTCGAGATGCTAATCTTTTGCTCGCCAAATCTCTATGGAAGGCTCAGAAGGAGCAAAACAGACGACAATATCTACCATAAGAAAGACATCCTAGAGAGACCCTCGAGATATCCTGGGGCTCAAGACCTGCTTGAAAAGCTTCCCAGAGATGTCTACCCAAGATAACACGTCAATTGCTGCGATTGTAATCGCAATCATTGCCTTTTTTGTCACCGTTGGGCAGCTTCTGCAAGCAATCTTTGGGACCGCTGAGGGTTATCGCAACTGTCAGGCCTCGGTCATTGGCAAATGGGCTATCGATACGAAGCGAAAATGGCGCTGGAGTGAGTTCAGATTCGAGACAAAGTTCAAGACCCCAAATATCCTGCTGATGGATGTATCCAATTCGGATCCAACACAAAGAACAAAAGTAGAGTTTCTTATAGGGACCAGTGCTTCGAGGCAGATAACTCGCGTATCAACCATTCAGAGCAGCGACGTGAATAGCGATCTCGTCGGCTGGTTGAGACTTTTGGATCAACTCCACAATTATACACCATCATGTGTAACAGCTGAGGTGGATACCGCAGGATACGGACTTGGAATTTTTGGGGGAACGACACTCCCAGCAATCACCGTTCGTGAACGCTCTTGGGACTTCATGCCGCCAGAGATTACGCGACCTTTCGCTACAAGCAACGTTGGCGACATCATCGCTCTGGCTCATCGTCTTGGCATGTTCTGGACGGATCTACGTCCAGCTGATGGAATCATGCGTGCTGAGGGCAATGGATCCTCTATCATTTCTACGACAATACGCGGCTTTGGTCTACTTCTCCAGTTCACCCATGACGAGGCCGCAGAGAGACCCAAGCTCGACGGGGTCTCTTCCAAATCGAATTCAAGAAAAAAGACAAGAAGAATGAATCTTGTACCAACAGCAGCTGCCGACAAGCTGGGCTTCCAAATCATCCCTGGTGATCACCGCCTTGGTCGCGTTCAGGAAGATGGTACGCGTATTGGCCTTCCAGATTTCGCGTTCGATGAGAGAAATAGAAGCAAGAAAGTAGGAGATGCGCTGAAAGTGTTGGGCTTAGAATCCGTTGAAAGGAAGTATTGCGATCACATGCAGCGCCACAAAAATTACATTGGATTCTCCGATCTTTTGCCACTTGTGGCCCCATTCATGAATTTCCATCCCTCACTCAACCCCAAAATTATTGCACCGCATGCAACAGTCGAAGACAGTCCTTTCAGATGCAGAGAAGGCTTTTTCGTTTTTCGGAACCGGTTAAGACCTGGTCCTCCGGAGGGTGGCACAGATCAAGTGACTCGGATTCATGGATTCTTTAGGGAGCTGGAAAGCAGGTGGGCCTCGACGTGGCTGGAAGGGCCCTTCTCGACGGAGACGGGCATCCACCCCCCCAACCTTGATGAATTTGTCAGCCATCTTCAGATAATATGGAATCAGACAACACAGCACCTTGACGATCTTGAGACCATATATCGAAGACCTCCAAAGAGATTTGATTATCTCGATCTCGTGGGCTCTCAGATATTGCAATCTGTTTCGTATTCAGATCTCTGGGAAGAAGCGCGAAGCGAAGACGTTCTTCAAGAAGAAGGTCTGCCTTCTCATTGGAATCCACGGCTGTGTTTTGCTATGCAAACATTCACAGATCAAGTTGACAAGGTAGTGAAGGAGATGGATCGAAGAGGGTTCAACGACTTCCACGAGCAAGGGATGCCGAATGCCTCGGAAATCGTCACAGGTGCCTGGTGGACTATGGCATTGAGAGCAATGTGCTGGCACCGCGCTGTCAGTTTCCTGTCCGGCCCCACGCCCGGAGAAGTCTTTGCTGCTCCTTCTCAATTCTATGGGAGCAAGATTCCGGTCTTCATTGCCTGAGAAGCAGGTCATTCGACAATACGGAAGTAAGCTTCAGACATGCTAATCCATCTGGAATCTCAAGCCATCTTCAAGCATCTTGGAGCGATCATTAGCACTCTTACAGTAAGTGCAATACCAAGTAAAAATCCAAAGGATCGCCAAATCTGACCTATTGATCCTGGAGTCTGCTTCATCCCTTGGTAAGCACTGCACAGATAAGCTCTGGGCGAACCCGGCGACAGCTATGGTCACGGCAAATCTCATCTGCCCCCCATGCTCATGATTGGTCTCAATTTGATTTCCATCTAACGATTGTACGTACGGGGACACTCGCTCACAGCCAACGAGCTAAAGATGGAGATTGCCTACAGCTGATAAATATCACTCTTTAGATACGAAAAGATATATAGAATTGGGTCATTCTCTAAAAAAAGATTTCTCGATACATCAAAATCAAAAAAAAAACCATCCGCTCCTACAACATTGCTCGTCTCCCAACGCCTGAAGCCGATAACCTTGTGTAAAAACATCCCTTAAATGACATATTTTCCACGGCTTGCCTTTTCAAGATTCTGTAATATGACGGCGGAACCTTCCTGCGTAGCCGCTCCCAGTCTGATAGCCTCTGTATCCCCCAAACAATTCGCGAGTGCTGTTCCGTACCTGTCCCATCCTCCGAGGTTCGCTGCTCCACCCTGCGCTTCAACTCCTCACGACCGTATCCAGTGTATGCCTTGAGGATTCTGTAGTGTGACCAGCAGATGCTTTGGTAAATTTATTAGTCCTGGAGTTTCTGGAGACAGAGAGGGTATGAAAGAGCAATTTGAGCAGTCTTGCATACTAACCTCCCCCACGCCCTTCTTTGCTTTCATCGAACGCTTCTCAAAAAGTCGTGCACGAGTTCCGCAAATATTTCCCTTTGAAGGTCGTCGCTCGTGACAAATGCATGCGAGAATATCCTAATTTTCATGTTCTCGACTGGTATTACAATCCGTTTAGCTTGGTAGCATGCCAGATCTGTGCTCTGGATGATGTCTCGTTGCATGGGGAACATCAGGTGCAATGCTTGTTTTCTTTGGCTCAGGGATGTGATTTAATTCCCTTGAATCATTGCATCGGAAGGGCGATGACAGTAGGAGGGGCTTGCCGGGGGGGGGAAAGCAAGATTGGGTTTGATAGATGTATAAATTCATGGATTAGATGATTGATGCAGTCAGGAGTCTTCCACACGAAGGCAAGCTTCATTTCTGGGACGAAAATGATGGTTCGTGCATCTCACAAATGAGCCGTGCATGTTCGCCGTCAAAGCCTGCTGTCACTCTGAAGAGGTCATCCCTTCTTTATAGGCACGCCATCTGTTTTATATTCAATTTCTCCCCTTCAGTATCCTTGCAGTACCACGTATCATGATGTTCTTCTGTTGGAAAGTTCGCAGATAGGACGTCTAAGCCTATGAACGGCTTTGAGTTCGTCGACGATGGCTGGACAGATTGCTTCTGAGAACACGAACACTTGTGTCATGCCCCCAACAGAGCGATATTCTATTTGTGTTGAGAGACACATAAATGCTGGGAATAATGATACTCGAGATGCTAAGTTGGTTCATCGCAATGGGCTCAGGATTGATTTGATGAGATATATTTTACAATATGGCAGTATCTGCCATCGTGGTCGGGTGGAGTAGCTGGTTATCTCGCATCCTTAACACGGATGAGGTCGTGGGTTCGAGTCCCACTCTGATCATTTTGCAATTTTTTGGCTTTCAATTCCGCATCCACAGCATGACCTTTTCTTCTCTTTATGGCTCGACCTACATACATACATAAGCCCAGTCATATTTTGTTGTCTCGCATACTTCTATGCCCAATAGAGTATAGCTTTTCGTGTATAACTCCTTGAACGGTTAGCGCTAGTCTTGGCACCAGAATTCCTGCGGTTTTTTCACCCATGGACTTTACTCCCAAATGAGAGGACTCACTACCTCTTGCGTCTTGAAAAGTGGAATGACAGATATGGCTAGCTTTGTTGTATATGGTGTCCCCTGCTACGTCGGCAGCTTGGAGTCCGAGTGCCGAAAATATTCCTGTGAGACAGGAGAATGGTCCATTTTCCTGATCTCGCCATCGAGATAGGGATTTGTCAGGCGATTTTCAATTCATTCCAATGGTGGAGAAATCAAAAGCATAGTGAACCCCGAAACCGTCTCTTGCTGTGTCTAGGGTCCGTCTCTTGCTGTGTCTAGGGTTGCTCCGCCCATTTGTCACGCCAATGTGGGTATTGGTATTTTCTGATACGCTCTAGTATGAATTGCAGTCGCAAGCTACATGGTATGCGCTCCGGCTGCTGTTGCTACGGACTCTAAGTCTAGCATCAGAATGCAAGGGTTTCATGGTATAATATCAGCCAAGAGTGCAAGATTGCGTTTTGATCTTTACTTTACTTTCACATATCAATATTGAATCCCCATTTCGACGGGAGCAGCGAGCAGCCTCCAGTACAAGTGTCCAAAGTACCAAGATTGCTGGTAGTCCGGCGAAGATTGCACATGTGGAAAGAAGATGTAATCGTGCTTTGTCCCAGCGTTTGGGCAGGTCGAAGGATGGTCATTGCCTCGGAAAGACGGGAAGCCATACCGATGATGCGAAAGCCGTCCATGTCTTGAAAACAGATGTCAAGTGCGAGAACGCTCTTGAGCTTTACAATGACGATTTTTGGAATGTGTCTATGCTCAGAATTTGAGTCTCGAATGCTTGAATCGTGTTACATCGTATCAGCGCATGACGCATGATAGATCACCAATGACAAGGCGAAGACCACGTATCAAGACTAAGTACCAAGTCCTTTGTTACACTGAGTATTGAACACCAATGGGAAACATCATTTCCCCTTTTCTTGACTCGTGTTGCGTGATATAGCCATACCAAATCGCCGCGAAATATGCCTGTCGTTCTGAACAGTATCCACTTCTCATGGGCGCCGGACATACACAAAGATCTCGCCTCCTACTTGTGATCTGGTCCCTCTTCGGTGTCCTCATAGCCAGAAGTAAAGTCGCTTATTAGTTGAGGAAACGACTGCAGTTGTCGTGTCAGAGCCTACGCATCGGCTTGTAATTCATGAGCGATGCCGAGACCGATCCAGCTTGAGCCACCTTGGAGCGAGGACAGAAACGTCGAGATATGCTCTCAGCAACAGAGATGGAACCGCAGATACAGACTCCTTCAAAGCTTACGTGGATTCACGGACAAAGCGAAAATCGCGGTCTAATTTTATCAACAAGGCTTCTAGTATTGTATGTACACGCTTCCACTAAGAATCACCGGTGTCAAAAGGGATTATCTGGAGGATCTGATGTGTAGAATAAGGCTCGCGAGATGTTGTACATTGGGAGAAGATGGATCGTGCGCGATCGCTCGTGGGAGTGCTACTAGAATCTCTCTCACGAGGGGAATGAGTTGTTGTGGTTTCTTTGCGAATGTTATTCAACTTGCTTTTGGAAATACCTTTCCAAGGAGTAGGATTTTCTTGTAGATGTTCCAACATAGTTCCGAGAGACCCACAAAGCTTAGCGTGAGTAATAACATGATCCCATTTGACCTTCTGTGACAGTCCCGTACTAGTCTCGTGCTCTTCGTTTCCTAGAACAGATCTTCGTTTGATAGAAGAGTGGTTGGCACTCTGTTCGAGCCTACTCCATCCAACCAATTGTACACGCCCTCTCTTTCCGCCTCGTCCAGGATTGAGGCTTCTAGTGCATCACTTGCAGCTTCGGACCAGTCGCGATCAATCTCAGATGCGTTCTCAGCCAGAAGGCTGAGCACGGTGGTATCTTGAATGCCTCTGATTTCTTCACTCATCAGCTGATGCCGCTGCTTTGCAGTATCAGGCGTCTTGGTCACCGCCAAGAGTGCATTTATCAGGTTCCGGAGGTTGTCGACCAGAGTCTTGAATTTCGCACGGTCCTGCAACGCCCATCGAGCTCTCTTTATTACAGGTGTTTGGCGCTGATTGGCATTCGTCTTAGCCTGGAATCGTTCCCAAGAGCCTTTGAACCATGCATTGGCCGTTAAACCCACTCTTGGCTTCATGGTGAGATCCAATCGATCAGGCTTGCTTTCTTCGAGCCCATAACGTGATATCAACTGATCACTGTCGGTCCAAAGTAGATGAATAGCGTTCAAGGCGTGTTCGACCACCGGTCTGAATATTGGGGAGTCTAAGTCAACAGGTCGCTGGTCCCCCTCGGTCTGTAGTAAGCCTACTGATTGACCCCAGTCAAGCAGGCGGGTCTTCTCGAGCTGGAGTTGGATGATGAGAAGCTCATAATCTCTTCCAAAATCTCGTCCTGCGTCCAGGAGGTCGAAGCATTCGATGCAAGTAGAGAACAAGCTGGCCAGGGCGACGATGCCAATACTCAAGCTCATGGGCTCGACAGGCATTCTGCTGGCCAGACTCTGCCTCCGTCGTCCTCAGGCTGTTGAGCGCCCACCTTTGCTGGGATGGATCTAGGCCTGAAAATCAATCTGTGATGCCTCCTCTTGATCCACTGCGGAAGCCATTTTTTCGGCGCATTCCCTTTGGCTGTCAAAACGGCATTGTAGGTGACAACTGTGTCCTGAGAGCAAGGTGCGAGCGTCCTTTCGTTGCGTTGATCGGGCTGTACAAGGCTGAGCATCTCCTCGGTCTGCTTTGTGCGTCACACTGCATAGTTCTAGATGATACAATGGTACATACCATTGGGCCAGCACACACTGCCGCCCGTACTGCCTCCTTCTTCGCGCGATCGTGCCCACGAGCCTTAAGTAGGTGACGCTCCGTCCTTAAGAAAAATCGAGCTCAGGACCGCATTCCTCGCCCATAAGTTCATGCTCATACGGATTGGGCTCTATGCTCTCTCACACTATGACTTCGTATCTGGATTTCTCTTTGTTCAGCTAGAACCTGAAAGCATCTGCTGGAAACTCAAGTCTGCCATTCTCGCCCTGCATTTCAGGCTCGTGTCGGAAAAACGCCGGTGTACTCGAGCTTCAAGTCTAGTGCTGCCTCATTTCCTGGGCTCCTTTCAGGTTTGGAAATTAGTCTCCGAAGTGAATTCTTTTGCTAGAGCGGCGGGCTTCACTCATCTCGCTTCTTTCGAGCAGCACGTGGCGTACTCCAATCGGCTTTAGAGCATCTTCGATTGCATCAATCCCCGTAAATTGGACATCTCGTATTCTCAACATTCTTTCATCATGACCAAGCAGAGTAGACTCATGCACTCGAGCGGCGAGTGATCCGTGGATCCTCTCATCACCAATGGAGATCTAGAGATGCAAATTCGCCCCCATCCACCAAAGATTTCAGCCAGGGCAAAGCGTCCAAAACACCTCATCTCAATCATCCTAGACAGCAAGTGGGGTGGTGAGAAATACCAGAACTCGTCATACTCGCTTGACGCATATTGGCTTCTTGGCTGTACAGGAGCTAAACCCCTACATTACAATTGTGGTACACATCCTTTGGGTATGTGGTCTGGCGGGCATCCTGAATACAGGCAGTCAGGTGTGGTTGCTCCCTTGGATACCCATCACTCACCCCGTCATGATGTGCTCTCAATCCTCTGGGATTCGATCTTGGCAAACCTTACCAATACCTGCCAACCTCCTCGGTAGACATCGGCAGCTAGTTACCCGAATCCTTCTCTGGCAGCCAACCCGAATCATGCATTTCATACAGCTCTGTGCCACCATGTTCTGTTTTCTGATGATGACCATGCAGCTCTTGCGAACTCCCCTGGGACGCATTTTGCGGGCTCCCCTGAAGCCCCTCAGTTGTCGCCTTTTGATGCAATGTCTTTCCTCCCGTCCTCCTACGCTGGTAGAAGGCACCAAGGATCCCAGCGATGGCCACTGCGATGATGACACCGACGACAATGCCTGCTATCTGACCGCCACGAAGGGTGCCGCCAGGTGACGTTGGCTGTACTGGCATTGGCTGTACTGGCGTTGGCTGTACTGGCGTTGGCTGTGATGGCGTTGGCTGTGATGGCGCTGGCTGTGATGGCGCTGGCTGTGATGGCGCTGGCTGTGACGTCATGAGAGATCCAGACGTGGTGTCTGGCGTGGTTGCGCTGTTCGATGTGATGGTCCCGGTTGGCGAGACTGAAATGATCGAGCTTGAAGCCCCATTGGGGCAGTTCCAGCACTGCACGGCCGCCGCGTCATTATCTGCCACAACCATGTCGCCGCTGTTGGGGCCCGAGAATATGGTCCCATTCTGAAAGCGCGCCAAAAGGTTGAAGTGACCAAATGCTGGATACTTGACGTCGTCGAAATTGAGGGGGCAAAGATGGGTGCCACTCCCAGGGGAGGGATAGGACACGTTAGATTCTAGATTAGGCTCAAATCTTAGTAAAGAATAGTAGATGGGATGTAACGAAGATCACGACATTTACGCACTAGCATGCAGATTCTGATCTCCTGAATTAGAGAGCCACGTTATTACGATAACCGAG
>MSTJ01000506.1:0-16419 GCA_001956345.1 Ramalina peruviana
TCGAGATCGGGCCTGGCGGTTACGGGGCAGGCTTTGTCAACCTCGCCGGCTGCGTCTTTTATGGAGCTGATGGCAGTGTGACAAGGGTGGGAGATGATCAGAACGTTGATGTAGGACCGCCACAGCCGCAGGTGTCTGGAGTCTGCTATTCTTTCCAGGGATGAACATCGGAGTATTTGAGAGGAGGGCAGATGCGACATGTTTGGACGATCATTAATTAATCATGTATTGAAAGCGAACATCGAGACAGCGTACGCATTATGGGATGCTACTCTTTCCTTAAGTTGGCTATAATTCCAGACTGCGACCTGAGACGCAAAGGAATGACATGAATGTAGATACAAAGACTGACAGCACATGAAGCAATCTCTTCGCGTTCGTCTTGAAAGCGATCAAGCACAAGCTCTCTTAATTTACCAACCCGAACATAGCATATAAGCAGCTTCAAGCAATGGACTGGGAGCATGTGATTGGTAGTATGACGAGAAACCTCACTGACCTCAAGTCGCCCATGGCTTGAAGAAGTCATGAGAATGGCCAGGACTCCTTGTGCTTTGGCTTCCGATCTTCGAGACTGTACGAATCGTCCTTCGACGATAGCTCCCCAACGGAAAGAAAGAGACGACTTCTCTACTGATCATATTCCTAGCTTTCAAAGCCATGAGTATCATTCCCGTCACTATCGTCAGCAAGGCTGCTCTTAGGCTTTGCTGTGGCCAGTGGTGTGGATCCATATTACACGTAATTTGTAATTTGTATTTGTACTGTAAGTAAAAACTGTGTAGAAACCCCTGAGCAGTAATTACATCTCTTGGTATAGATCTCACTGCCAAACGGGATTACTTCGGCTCAAGTAGCCTTCGAACACACCTTTATAATCCTCGCTCTTAACAGAGAATTAGAGTAACATAAGATGAGATGGAAGGAGCTGAGATAGAAGGAGCAATCACTAGTGGTTGTATCCTCATAACAATTGTTAGTATAATACTGAAGAAGTATTTTTATTATACTCTCGCCTTAGGTATCTACATTCTTACATTACATGTAAAAACCACTGCGACGTTAATACAAAGTAATTACAGATGTAATTACTTGTAATCCACACCTCTGGCTGTGGCGTAGTACCCCCTGTGGCGAGAGTGTGGCGCTGTCGCATAGGTGACGCCGCGGATGCCGAAATGGATCCCCATACTCTATCTCAACCTTAAATCATCATCAGAAATATTCATCGACATTCCAAGCATGATTGACCGAAGAGGTTGAACATGTGGGTCGAGAGTTGGCTCTAACGCGAATGGCCTCCAGAGGCCTACGCATCTCACAGCCAYAYCGTACACACGTAGCCCGCAATGGCCATCCTTCCACAAAACCACGGTTCTCGACCCTCCACCCCCACCGCGACATCTCCGACCCCCGCCTCTCCAACCTCGGCCGCCAGATCATAGACGACTACGCCACCCTCCGCACCACCTACCGAACCCCGCGCAACCCCATCGTCCTCGCCCACGGCCTCCTCGGCTTCGACGAACTCCACGTCGCCGGCAAATTCCTCCCGGGGGTCCACTAYTGGCGCGGCATCACCGAAGCCCTGTCYGCCAACAACATCGACGTCATCACCGCCTCCGTGCCMGCCTCAGCGTCCATCGARGAGCGCGCCGCMAAGYTGGGGCGGAATATCGAGCAGAAGGCGCATGGCAGGAGCGTCAACATCGTGGCGCATAGTATGGGTGGGTTGGACGCGAGATACATGATCAGTCGGCTCCTCCGCCCGTCGCTGCCGAATGTGAAGGTCTTGTCGTTGACGACGATCGCGAGTCCGCATCGGGGGTCCGCGTTTGCGGATTATGTGTTYGATCGGATTGGGCCCGYGGGGTTGCCSAAGGTKTATCGGGCGTTGAGCGCGYTGAGGCTGGAGACGGGGGCGTTTGGGCAGTTGACGAGGAGGTTCATGGTGGAGGAGTTTAATCCGGCGACGCCGGATGTGGAGGGGGTGACGTATTTTTCGTATGGTATGTCGATGTTCTTGGACATTTCGTCCAGCGTTGTTCAATCTCYGAAAAGTCACGCATCGCGTTAAGCAGGGCTGACTTTGGTGCTTAGGTGCTGCTGCAGAGCCGGCGCCTTGGTCTGCATTCCGCCAGTCGCATCGTATCATCAGTGAAACGGAGGGTCCGAATGATGGGCTGGTAAGTGTGRATAGCAGTAGATGGGGTACYTAYAAGGGGACGCTGGTTGGTGTCAGCCATCTTGACCTGATCAATTGGACGAACAGGCTTCGTTGGTTGATCTGGAARTTGGCCGGTAATCAGCGCAATTTCAACGCGATYGCGCTGTATCTTGATATTGCCGACATGCTTGCAAAAGAGGGGTTTTAGCAGTGGAGGCAACGATGAGGCGAAAAAYTCCTGTATATTCCCAAGTCTAGATATGTACATACGACATGATACCCCTTCGCTTTTACGACTTTTCCGAGGTACCGAGCTTCTCTTCTCATCACAGCGCAAATGCGTCCAGCATGCTTACTGGAGCCCTCAGCTCGAAAATCTTGATTGGTGTCTCTCCCGTGATAAAGAAGCCCGTCTGGTCATCGAATGGTGRCAAAGGAAAGTCTAGCTCKTTTCGGATGAAATTGTTCGCGTCTGTAAATGTCAGATCTGCAGTATCAATGGATGAGACCAATTCTGCTAACCACAAGCCTTCAGAAAGCAATCTAAGGTTTCTTCATTTCGGATTGTTGCTGCGATAAGRAAYTTGGCAGMAGGATACAATTCAAAGACATCTCGCACGGTTGCGATGAGCGCAGGCATCACATTCATGTCATATGTCTACAGACACAATTTTTCAGCCCTGRTCGCCTTCTCAGGAAGTTGATCCAAACGGGTCATTCATCGATAGCACTTACCACGTCGGCTCCGATGATGGTATCAAAGACACGATTTGCATYCCGCTGGTCTGCCGGGCCACCYAGCAACGCATGACCCCATTGCAAAGGCCTSACTTCCAGGATCTCACTCTTCTGGAGACCATTTAAGGCGAGATTGGCATTCATGTCTTGTACAACCAGATGACTGCCATCCGTTGCCAAAACACACTTGGCTCCGAGATGACTTGCACATAGTATAGAGAGGAGCCCAGTACCTGCACCAAGCTCCAAGACGTGTTTGTTTGCGACGTAAGTCCGCCCCATGGTAGTGCAGAAGAAGGACGCAAGATGGAGAGCAGCTTCCCAGGTCCGAAATCCCGTGGTACCGGATGATGCAAGCAAGGAGGGGGACTCCGAGAGGGTGACGCTATAGTCATTAGGGGACAAGAGCGGTGCAGTATATGTTACATAAGCTTTCTGCTGAGCGGCTTCACCTGCAGATGGCAGACACTGGGATATGTACTGGGCCAGGCAGGCGGATAGGTTATCTGAGATTTCCTACATGAAGACAGAAGAGCATCAGTGAGCTCCAGATTTTGACTTGCACTTGATCCGAATTGCAGTAGCCAGATTGATCCATGGTTTCGGGAGCAAGTGCAAATGAAAGGCATGTGAAGAAATGCATACATCTTCCTCAGGGTCCTGAATGGAGTCCTCGATAGCACGAATCAACTTCTTGAGTACACGAAACCTGTAGCGCAAGGATGGGCCAGGAGTTGTGGCAGCATCATCGAACATTGACTCGTATATTTGCTTCTGCACATCTGGTGACCTGAGAAATTCTGGGGGTGGAAGTTTAAGCCTTTCCGTATCGATCAATTGGAGATACTGTCTTCTCAACAGCTCGACGGCTGCGCAATCAGTCATAGCCAACTCGTAAGGTGAAAGCAGTGGTAGGATATCTCATACAAAGTCTGGTCTATTGAAGAGCCAGGTGCAAGGATTCGGAGTATCAAGAAAGGGGGCAATGGACCGAGGGAACGCTTGGACAAAACATGTCGGCTGTTCTTCGGCCGCTAAATTCGCTAGCGCCATATCGCTTGTTCACACACTAAAGCGGCCGACATCACGACTCCCAGGCCTTCAAATCATTGCCCAAGTCTCGGTGTCAATCTCGTAAGTCCCACCTTTCGCAAMTTCGCATCCACCCGTCATAACTGCTCACCCTACAATCAGGACTCGCAATCATGGCAACACCCTCAGCCCGGGAGCAGCCCGTCACGCTGCGCACGCGCAAATTCATCCGCAACCCCCTCCTCGGCCGCAGACAGATGGTCGTGTAAGCCCCCTTTTCCAAATCCCGTAACTCTCGCTCTCATCCTCAAAGCCCACTTTCTTCAACTCCCCGGGACCCGTCGCCCTCACTCCCCCTCCCCAGCGCTAATACAAATCCCGCAGCGACGTCCTCCACCCCAACCGCTCCAACGTATCCAAAGACGAGCTCCGCCAGAAGCTCTCGGAGCTCTACAAGGCCTCCAAGGACACCGTCTCCTGCTTCGGGTTCCGCACGCAGTACGGTGGCGGCAAGAGCACGGGGTTCGCGCTCATCTACGACAGCAATGAGAGTCTGAAGAAGTTCGAGCCGCATTATCGGCAGGTGCGGTATGGGATGGCGAAGAAGATCGAGAAGGCTAGTCGGCAGCAACGTGAGTGGCTGGCACCCTTTTTTTTTTTTTTTTTTGGCAAGCCTGGGATTTCAGGGGACGGGAGAGAGTTTGGGTGGTGGCGGTTGGGATTCTCATGCTAATATTTTGTGCGTGTCAAATAGGCAAGCAACGGAAGAACAGGGCCAAGACTGTGCGAGGGACGGCAAAGGGCAAGGCGGCGACGAAGGACAAGAAGAAATAGAAGCCCGCTCTCTAGCAGGGGTGCTAKATGTATTTTGTGGTCATTGTGCTACTTTGGTCTGCATGGGTGACGGGAGTCGGTGATCATAGCTCAGCTCTCGATCATTTCAGTGGCATAGAAGCAATTGAGTTCACCTTGCCCATTTGAATTACTTTCTCTCGTCAATACGGAAAAAATGAATGCTTTTGATTGCCGCCCCAGACATCTGACTAGCCATTTGTGTTCCCTCTCTCCCGTATGAAGTGAAATCTATCTACATGTTAAGAYCCTAAATGATCGCACGCCAGCGCATTGAAAAAGAAGTCATCGATTGACCGGCAACAAATGCTGGACCGACCCATTGTACTGACAGTGAACCGAAAATCGTGGCTTGCAAGCCCTGCATGTCCAACCCATTAATAAACGRTTTCCTTGCCAAAGCAATGTGAGCTGACAAGAGCAAGCCAAGCATTTYYCCCCACGTTTCAATTTGGATTCCCCTCCGATGAATCAGCCCGCYTTGGGCGAGCTTGGATATTCCTGAAATGCCTGTGCTCTTGACGATGGGCCACTCGCCCACCGTCCTGGCCTTCGTTGACGGGCGTGTTCCTAGGATTCCAGAATTCCCAGCCTAGGYTGGCGTTGGGAAAGCGTGTATATGGTATAGGCTGGTTCGATGTTGTCAGGTATGTYGGAGCGGCTTCGATGTCGTAGGATTGCCGAACGTCCCTAGCAGGAGCGAGAAAGGTACCCGCTCGATTAGCTCTAGTGATTGCTTCGTCATGGGCAGCTGTGTTGTGAAGTGAGCTTCGGTGATCTCGTGGTGAAGAGTACGGCGCGTCTCTTGCAGCGACTGCATCCACAGAAGGATGACCGCCTTCAGGAAGGACTTTTCCTGGGTCATAGTTCTCCTCGTAGAGAAACTGGTCTTGCTGCCGAGGTAAGCCATTGAGGCTCGAGGTGGAGTTTCTGAGTCCAAAACTGCCAGCGCTCGRGGGTTGAGGTAGGTGACGGATTGCTGGGGACATCCCAGGATAGTATGAGGAGTTTTCAGCCAGGTATGTYGGAAAGGGATTTTGAGGTGTCCAAGTCGTGAGACCTTCTGACATGCCGGGACTACTATCTGATGTGAAGCATGAGCTTTCTGACACCTGACTGGAGAGGGATGATCCGGTCAAGCTAGAATTGCGCGTACTTGCTAGTTGCCCAAGGCCAGCATTACCTGTCTGATCGACGCTACCACGGCTGTTGGGGACGACTCGAGAGGATAGGCGTCGTGTGTCATACCCAGCGTCTTCAAGACCGTTGTAATGGGCCTGGTCATTCGAATAAAGTAGGGCGTTTGGCGCAAACTGAGTTGGCTGGCCTGCGTTCGAGATAGAGTATTGGCTTAGGTCGCTTCGCAGAGGTACCATGCTTGCTGATCTGTCAGGACTTGCCCCGATGGCTAGGTTCCACTGATTTGGGGATGCGGTAGAGGTCGGAGAAAGGACTTCGATCTCATGAATGTCTCCTGAATGGACCTGTACCGGCACACCAATTATTTCCAAGRCTCTGGGGTCGATGTCCTCTGATAGTACCCTGCGATAGTTGCACTTGACCGGACCSGCGTTTCGACATGCCTGACAACCGTTGCCTTCATCACCTTCACACTTGATCTTTCTTTGGCGACATCGCCCGCACTGCATGGCCCTTAGRAATGTCCTCATCTATAAGAMACAAAGCATAGCGTTACTTACGGCGAGCGCGTTCCTTTGCCTTCTCCTACCCTCGTCACCTTCGACGTTATCGTTAGGCATTGAATAGAAAATGAGTGCAGAAAGAACGTACGAGGAGCAGGGAGATCAAGCCTTTGCACCCTTCGTGTATTGCTCCTAAAGCGATCAGGTCGGGCCAGGACAGGCCTGTTTATCACCCTTAGATTTGGGTTCGTCATCTTGACCGCTCATATGAATATGGAATTGTAAAACAAGCTTGACCTCCACTTGGTCCGAATGGGGTCACWCTGCCCTGCSGCAAACTGAAGCGGCTCGCCACCTGACATTAGATTGCTGCGTTTACGGTCTCAAATGAGCACAGGGGCGGTCAAAAAGGGGTT
Organism: Ramalina peruviana; assembly: GCA_001956345.1. Taxonomy (NCBI): domain Eukaryota; kingdom Fungi; phylum Ascomycota; class Lecanoromycetes; order Lecanorales; family Ramalinaceae; genus Ramalina; species Ramalina peruviana. Next base: position 6,849 of record MSTJ01000506.1, read on the forward strand.
GTAAKCGTGAAGATCAAGAGATGGGGCTTGAGAACTRAGAGGCAGGTCAGAAAAATTTGAWTATTGTGTTTTCCAAAAATGGAGGCATCGCAATGATATCTCCCTTAGCGTTTCACAGCTGGGGATCAAATGACGAAGGTACATCCTTTGCGCTATTCACYATGCACTCGTGGCTTTTAGCTTTTGCTGTGTGAAGATTAGAGCTAAATTGAGACCCTTGTCAGGCAATCATGCAAGAACCCTAAGTATCTGCAAGACAACACACCGAAGTTGGAGACCCAAGAAATTTCACCTCGCTCACAAGTTAGTTCGGAGTGGATCTCTGGCCTGCGTCTGTAGGGGTATACCTTGCCGGACCATCTTCCCGGTCGCCTCCATATTGACGTCTTGTTCTTCAAGCTGTCAAACAGGGGGGTGTRATGCAGTCAAAGCAATGTCTGAAAATGGGAAGCTTGCGAGAATCACAAAAATAATTAGGTACGAGCCGAGAGAGCCTATGCCACCAAGARCGACTCTTCCCTTGTGAGATTTCAGCCTAGAAACCGATATTTGTCCCCAGAGAGRAGCGCGTGTGGTCTCTGCAACCGAAGCCCATAGCACCGACAGCCAGATTGGCATCTTCAACATGCGTGAACGAATTGGCGCAGAACAGTGCCCAAGGCATTTTCGTCTAGGCTCTAGGTGTGCAAATYAGCCAGAGCTGTACCATGCCTCTGGCACTGAGACTAAGAAGGCTGAAGMTTGATCCGAAACGACACCACTCGGAAGAAAGGGGCCGCTGATACTCTGATGGCTAGGAATGTGAYCGCGAAGTGATAYCCACTTCATTTCTGACTAGCTCATACTGCATGGGCGCTGGTGTAAGAAAGGCTTTGCCCAACTATGCCTAAGCAGCAGGTATAGGGAATAACCACTCATGAGTCGCCGAAGCTCTTCGTTMTGTTCATGTTCGTCGTTGAGTGGAGATCACGGGTCACATGTGCGACCCCCGCGGGTAATGCGTCCAGCAGGCTATACAGCCATCAAATCATGCCCACGGGGGGRGCGATGRTRGTCATTGGATGTCAGACTATCATATTTTCCCATCATGCTCGGCCATCATAGGCTCAAATCTACTCCCTTAGCTTCCCCCCGGTAGCGTCGATGAAGCTATTCAAAAAGCCGTTGCATTAATTTGCGGACGAGGCGCAGGGTGGCCTGCGCGCTCTGCAATGTAACGTAACAGCCGTAAGTCTCAGACGCACCTACCATCTCATTTAATGGAGTCATCCTGGCCCGCACCCTTATCAAGATAGGTGTCGGAAGGCGACTTCACGAACTGTAYGCCCTAATGCGAGCTCCACTGATTGTCGGAGGGCACCGAGCTTCACTTCAGAGATGGACCGCTCAGCTGTGGTRTTAGGGAACAGCAATAGGCCAGTCGAACGTTGGATCATCGAGGATCACGAGAAGGGRTAAAGGTAGAAGGATATTGCAACTCGATCACCGTTTTCGCCATGCATGAGGCTCCAATGAAAGTCAACAGGACCCTGAGATTATAGGTACGGCAGAGCAGGAGCATATTCACAAGATCCTGCGAGCCTCGTCTGCCTTCCAMAGCTCCACTGGATCATTACATTCGTGTCTTTTCGAGCTCCACGATTGTTGGGGCCCCTGGTATTCAAAATGTTGAGCATGCATCCAGGTYCAARATGCAGCCATGTACATAGTGATGGCAGGTTGCGAGGCATTTGGCAGAAGATTTGAATGGTATCCATCCCTTGATCGCSTCTTCATTTGCAGCAGGTAGGTCTGACAGATACTAGGACTTTAGGAGGCCTTGATCGTAGGCTTGGCGGCGATCCAGTCGTTTGGTACTTGGTCAAGCGCGCTCGGGCGTTTGGCCGGCCCGGGTCTCGGAACGAACTCAAAATTAGCTTGGAATGATCCAGGTACATCCTTGTGACCAGACAACCAGTGCATGATGCTGCAGTRACCATGGACGTCGCCGCTGAGGTGAMTGAACAAAATACACTGGRAGATGTAGAAGCAGCAGTGTCGGCTGATGCTGAGGAGCCAAAGGATGTTGRTGTAGAAGCTGAAGAAGCAGAACAAGAACGACTTCGACGTGAAAGAGAAGCTCGGGCACAAGCTCTGACACTTGAGATCGTTGGCGATCTTCCATATGCAGAGGTCAAACCCCCCGAAAATGTGCTTTTCGTATGCAAGCTTAATCCGGTCACAGAAGGTCAGCATCATCAGCCCTCWCACTATTCTTCGCCTCATGCTAAGATGAGAGTTTACAGACGAAGACCTTAACCTCATTTTCAGTCGTTTCGGGCCGATTGTGTCCTGCGAAGTGATCAGAGACAAAAGAACGGGGGATAGCCTGCAATATGCTTTCATCGAATACGAGAACCAGAAGGATTGCGAGCAGGCGTATTTCAAGATGCCTGGAGTCTTGATAGACGACCATCGCATCCACGTCGACTTCTCCCAAAGTGTARGCCCTCACGTTGAGGTCTCATGTTCTGCTGCCTAATTRTAGATAGGTCTCTCGCGTCGCTGATACGTGGCGAACCAAGACGAATGCGAAACGGCAACAGCAAGGTGGAGGCTTTGGTGGTGTGGCAGAACTCGAAAGGAAACGGCAGTATCGAAAGATGGAGCCAARGGAAGACAAGCAAGATTCTTCRAAGGGATACAAYATGGTATTTGACAAGAAACAGCCTCCAAGGRARCGCGATGAYGAAYATGCGYCGAAAAGTGAAGATCGAAGGCGCAGTCGCAGCCCACTTAATCGTGGCTCGTATCGGCGCGCAACGCCGCCAAGGGAAGAACGGCGAAGACGAAGCAGAAGCAGAAGCTGGGAACGACGGCGCGATGATAAGGCGAGCAGAAGACAAGATAGGAGTCGGGACTATCGACGAGACCGTTTCGACCAACATCATGGCCGTGCGAAGGGCAGGGAGGATTCTCGTGAACGGTACGATAATAGACGGATGAGGCGGTAGTCACAGACATGTTTTGTAACGAAGATGATGAARAATAGATCAAGGGAGAATCACGTACAAAGATCCATTGAAAGAGCTCAGCTTYCCTGAAATRGAAATATTTCGGCGCAAATGGATCTCTCCCGCAAGCCTCAGCATTACGAGACTCTAAGTGATGTTGTAGAAAAAACGGGCGGAATTATTCCGACMCCTCCACAGCCCCGCGATGCAGTCAGATGTAGAGCTCTGCATTCGGATTCTGGTACTGATGTACATAAAACCCTTTGACACCTCTACTGGAATCCGTCGTCTAATCCATTTATCCAACAACATACGTGTCTCCCTTTAAACATGGCCAGCACCATGAACAAACTCCTTGACAAGCTCAATCTAGGTTCAAAGGACGAGGGGCCCCCACCCAAAGAGCCCACTGAAGAAGAGCTCAAAGAAATCCGAGCAAAGTACTCTGAAGCTGGTCAAGACCAGGTCCTTTCGTTTTACGATGAGCTGTCGASCGCGGAGAAAGAAGAGCTCTACAATCGGCTCACCAGCATAGACCCTAAYCACATMAACCAAATCACAGAGAAAGCATTGAATCCTCCAAAAGATGACAGCAAGGAAGAGACGAAGCTTGAGCCGTTACCGGATTCCGCCACAGCTTCCATTCTCGATTCGAAACCCGAGGATATCGAGAAGTGGTATCAATCTGGCCTTGACCTGGTAGCTGAGGGCCAAGTTGCTGTTGTCCTCATGGCAGGTGGTCAAGGAACCCGACTYGGTAGCTCCGCGCCCAAAGGCTGCTTCAATATCGGCCTACCGAGCCAGAAATCCCTCTTTCAGATTCAAGCCGAGCGCRTATGGAAGGTACAGCAGCTGGCCGAAAAGAAGAGCGGCAAGAAGAACATTGTCATCCCTTGGTACGTCATGACCAGTGGACCTACTAGGGGACCGACAGAACAGTTCTTTGAGGAGCACAAATACTTCGGGCTCTCCAAAGACGATGTTGTTATTTTTGAGCAAGGGATTCTGCCCTGTATCTCGAACGAAGGAAAGATCATGATGGAGAGCAAATCGAAAGTGGCAGTCGCTCCAGATGGCAATGGTGGTATCTACCAGGCGCTCCTCACCTCCAGTGTCCGGACCGACATGAGGAAACGCGGTATCAAGCACATCCACGCATACTGCGTTGATAATTGTCTGGTCAAGGTGGCAGATCCTGTATTYCTCGGCTTTGCCGCAGCGAAAGATGTCGACATTGCYACCAAGGTGGTGAGGAAACGGAGTGCCAAAGAGTCTGTCGGCCTCATCCTACTCAAGAACGGCAAGCCTGACGTGGTTGAATACTCGGAGATCGACGATGCCACTGCAGAAGCCAAGGATCCCAAGCAGCCWGATATCCTYAAATTCCGAGCAGCCAACATTGTCAACCACTATTACTCTTTCAGATTCCTTGAGACGATAGAAGAWTGGTCGCACAAATTGCCACATCACGTCGCGAAGAAAAAGATACCATGYATCGATACCAAGAAAGGAGAACAGATCAAGCCCGACAAACCAAATGGCATCAAATTGGAGCAATTCGTCTTCGATGTTTTTCCAATGCTGGACCTGGAGAAATTCGCATCTATGGAAGTGAAGCGTGAAGAAGARTTCTCCCCACTRAAAAATGCAAAAGGCACAGGTGAAGATGACCAAGATACRAGCAAGAAGGACATYATGCAACAAGGGGAGAGATGGGTCAAGGACTGTGGAGGATCSGTAGAGAGCGAAGGCGGCTCCGAGGCACTTGGAGTTGAGATCTCGCCGCTCATTAGCTACGTACGTTACCTTGAGAGATACATCGATTCGAATGTGCTGACTTGATTGCAGGGAGGCGAAGGTCTGAGTTTCCTGAACGGCAGGACTATCAAAGCCCCAGCAGTCATTGAGAAAGAAGAAGGGAAATAAAGGGGCAATCGAATTCGACTCTTGAGCGTTGCTCAACGACACCATGAACGCTGGAGAAGATGAAGATGACGACGTCCGCTGACCCGTAAAGTCCAGCGAGTTGTAGTATGATACATTAGAAATCARAAATACCAWCCCTCGTGGCCTGCTATGACAAAAAGCCTWCCCACAATGGCCTTRACCTTTCCCAACCTGGCAAGGCGCCAAAAACGGCGGCGTAGTTCTTRTGCATATTCTTCAGCCCGGCCGCAACTTTTCCCYTCAAACATCTCCGAAGGAAGGCCACAACGAGTATCGTTATCGCTGGACTGTGTGGTGTGGTGTTTAGGAGGGTTTGGAAGAAGGAAAGAGGAAGGAGAGAGATTTCACAATTGGGTGCGACAACATTGGCCCAATCCTGGGGTGCCTGAAGGCAAGAGCGCTGACCGGCCGCCTCAAGACAGGAAGGCATAATCTGTRGAAAGGCGTGAAGGAAAGCAGTCAAGAGGTATATATACTCCYATTCCTACTCTAAGATGTTCTCGGTCAASAGATGGGCTGCTTYACAACATCATGGTTACATACGTGCGGTGTCGTGCAGCAGCACTAGCACCCATCATCATCTCATCATCACCAGAACTTCAATTCMAACAGAAACCACCTGACTTGTCCTTGACGCAAAGAGCAATGGAGATGCTAATGCAGCAGCAAGTGTYAGGGATGTCGTCACAACGTCGTGCTTGCTACAAGTGCGGCAACGTAGGTCACTATGCAGGTCAGTTCAAGAAACACAGCAAGGTCATGAAAGAACTTCACTCACATCACGTAGAGGTCTGCTCGTCGTCTGAGAGGCTCTGCTAYAATTGTGAGTCTCCTAGAACCTCTGATCCTTCGCTCCAAGCTAATACGACTGTCTAGGCAAGCAGCCTGGTGCGTTCATGAAGCTGATTGCAGAAAAACTTTGGATTTGAACATACCATACTGATACTCCCAAAAAGGGCACGAGTCCAGCGGATGCCCACATCCGCGAACCACCGAAAGTACGCAGCTACCCCTGAACCACCTCACCTACCCCCAGGAAACCAAAGCTAATACCTTAGACCTCTTAGCAAAACAGTGCTACCACTGCCAAGGGCTCGGTCACGTCCAAGCTGACTGCCCCACCCTGCGTATCAGCGGTGTCGGCACAGGAAATGGTCGCTGCTACTCGTGTGGACAAATTGGACATCTTGCAGTACGTCCCATACTACCCAAMTTCCCCCACCCCTCAACCCCAATCCTCCCTCTCTCTCCAAAAACGAGCACCTACTGACCCCACATCTTACCCCCAGCGTGCCTGCATGAACAACACCACCAACTTCCAAGGTGCTCCCTCCGCGCCCATGGGCCGTGGCGCCTTCGCTCCCCGCGGCAATTTCGGCGGTGCTGGTGGTTTCCGCGGTGGCTACCAAGGCGGCGCAGCAGCAGCAGCAGGAGGTGGGGGACCCTTCGGCGGCGGTGGCCGTCCAGCCACATGCTACAAATGCGGTGGCCCCAACCATTTCGCTCGCGATTGCCAGGCCGTGGCCATCAAGTGCTATGCGTGCGGCAAGCTTGTGAGTCTTCTGACCTCCCCCCCCCCCCACCCACCGATTATATCTGCGGTAGTTGGGAGTCTCCTGGAGGAGTACCGTAGGCTAACAGATCGGTTTGTGAAAACACTAGGGACACATCTCACGCGACTGCCCCGCTCCCAACGGCGGCAACCTCAATCAGGCCGGCAAGGTCTGCTACAAATGCGGCGTGGCCGGCCAYATCTCYCGTGATTGCACTGCGGAGGTCCCGAATGGTGGGATGGGCATCGATGGATCAGGCGTGGATACCGCTGTGGCGCCCCCGACTGCTCCTGCTGCTGCGAGCACGGCGGTGGCTTAGGATTTTTTCTCCAACGACATGTTGAAGCAACGGCGAAGGCGTGGGAGGCCGAATATGTACGAGCAAAGAACCCTGGGCTAGGCTACGGCGTTTGCTTGAAGGATCGATCCTCTGTTGTGATACCCCATTTGCTATCTATCGAAAGTTGGGGGCAGATGGAATTGCTGGGGATATATTGTGGCCGAATATAGCTTCAGATACGCTCAAATCAAGAAACGTCAAAGTTGCTGGTATGAAATGTGTGGTATGCTTTACTTGTATTGCTTGGTTGGGGTATCATCGCGAATGACTATGTGGTATGCTGGATTATCACAGGAAGTCGATCAACGTGCCAATCATATCCTTCAACATCGGATCTTGCTCGTCCGGGCTCGTGTTCATTGTGTCTAATTGCTCTGATGGACCGTCAGTAGAGCATCAAATCCAGGGAGCCGAATCAGTCTCACCTTGCAAGGTCTCCCTGATAACCTGCAGACCCTCACCCCTGTCCGCCAGCGTCTCGAGCACCATTTGCTTCGCTCTATCGTCTTCCGCAACAAGCCACGCGAGGATGGTGTCCGCTGTCTGCAACGTGTACAAGCCTGCGTCGAGTCGCCGCGAGAGCCATTCATCGGCCCTATCCCCTTGCTCTTCAGCTGCCAGCTTGGCTTTTTCTTCTCGTATGTCCTTGTCCACCATCGCTACACCGGATGCTGCCTCACGACGGGTGGTCACGAGATTATCGATGATCCGCCAATTCTTCTCTTCGAATTTGGACAGGAGCCGAACTCGTTGGGACGTCTCCGCGGGCAAGGATCTGAGCAGGGAGGCGAGGATCCCGAGAAGATGCTCTGTGGATTCGCTGGCCTGTGGTTTCATGTACAARCCGAACGTGGCCTTGAGACCGGCTGCTTCGACGAGCCTCTCGCAGCAGATGGTCCCTAGGGGCCCGCCGAGGCTGTGATCGAGAAGCCGGAGCGCTCGAGGTTTGCTCATCTTGCCTTCTCGGAGCATGATGAGGCAGAGCTCGATCCCCTCGGCCTCGACGAATTTCTCCTTTCCTCCAATGYCRTCGACGCAGCACGTGATGCAGTCGAAGATGTTCTCSACATATTCYTCCTCTTCTGTTCCCTTKGCGGGATCTCTYTTTCGATAGGGGCTGAGGAGCTGAAGACAGATGTCTACGCCGTTCTGGGAGACAAAGCTGGCACGGTTCTCGGATGATGATTGTAGGAGGATGGCTAGGATTTCGGCGGAGTATTGTTTATTYTGAGAGACTGTAATTTCCTTCTTTTGGATTCTCGATGTGAGCCASGGGATGAGTTTTGTATGTAGACCGATCTCGAGGACGATGGATGATCGGGATGAAAGATTCTCCATCACACCAAGGATGTGATAGACGCCCGCTCGATCAGATTCGAGATCCTCGTCCATACGAGCAAGGTTCTCGTAAAGAAGGCTCAGAAGATCAGCTTCATTCATTGCGTCTATCAAAGCGTCCCATTGGTCTGGTTCAGCATCCACATCCTCATCCGAGAGCTCATTGATGATTTCTATCGCATCGATGGCAATGTCTGTATTATCGTGGGAGAGTAATGAGACCAAGGAGGCGACGCATCCTAGCTTGGCGAAGTCTTCATAGAGCTCTGGGTGTTCCGAGAGTATAGAAAGTGCCTTGATGTCCGCATCTAGATCTGCTTCTGAGCCCATGAATCTGCACCAAGCTGTCAGACTTGACCCACCGATAGATGCTTGTGCTGTTTACGTACTTCTGCGGCTCATCCTCAAATTTAGCCCTCAATTCGGCGTTCCTGCTTATTCTCTTCTCGAAGTTCAGCGCCAACTTGCGCAGCCAGGCAGAGTCGATTTTCTCCGGTTTCTGCAACCGCGTCAGCAAAGATAGAGAGGATGGTGTTTGATCAGTACCGCATTGTCCTTGTCTCTCTCCTCGATGAAATCCAGAACGTCGGCTGTGTTCCTCGAGACGCCTGCGCCAAAGAAACGACCATCTTCGTCGTCGGGCTGTAGATCTTCTTCTGGTGGGAGCTCAGGTCCTGCTTCTAGATCGTCGAGATCTTCCTCATCTTCGACCGTTGGATGTCCCTTGGTCTTTACGTCGCCGTTAGATTCCGATTTGGATGCCTTGTAGACCGCATCTGTGAGAAATGTCAATTCAGGGGTAACTTGCGTCGCACACGAGTTCATGAAATCCATACCCGCATCTTGATTGACCTCGAGTTTTCGTTTCAAGGGCACCGTGGGCTTCTGCAATTGCAATGAGCGAGTATTCCCAGCATTGGAAGAAGCTGCTTGACCTTGAAAAGCTCATCAATGCTGGTCATGTTGCAGAATTAGATCGATGGTAGGACTCGTGCGGGATAAATGCAAATATTCAAGGCTTAGGAGGGTCCCCCCTAGAAGGGCAACAAGGGCTGGAGGGCTGCAGGCATGGTTTCGGCACCATCGGATTTCGACTTCCCGATTGGCTACACTTATCAACAGCCTCACCAATCATAGACGCGACAACACACGCGCCCTTGGGCCCCCTTACAGGCAAGATGAGCGAAGATTTCCTCCTTGAACCTACTTTGCCGAATGTCAGGAGATTCTACTCTTCCAAATGGTCAATGAAGGCATTTCCATTCAAGGACATCATGGACCCTGATGATCCGCTTTCTGTCAAACCCAGAGCAGAAGGGCTCGTAAATGCCTGGACCGAAGACTACCGTCAAGGACTGTTGAACCAGGGCACCGAACATTATCAACAAAGCAACTACAAG
>MSTJ01000507.1:0-11788 GCA_001956345.1 Ramalina peruviana
TCACGAACTACTGCCGGCGCCACCAAAATCGATCAAGCTGTTCGTGCTTACCTGCGAAAGAGCCTCACCGGGCAGATGCGTATGCGGTGATTCTTCCGGCACGGCAGAAACGGCCCCATCAGCAGCCACTCAATTTCGTGATGCATCATCATGCCAATGCCGTTCACACTACACGAAGCAGATGGTCCGCAACAATCACTGCACAACGGATTCACTAAACTCTCACTGCAAGTCAAAGACTCAAAACGACTTCCCAGAGCGGTGCGAGGTTATGAAAAACCTTACACATCCTGGTTTGCTGGTCAACCACGTTGCGAGGTTGAGATGCTATTCTGCCTGGGATCTTTGCGATCTGATTGCGCCTGACGGTGGCGATCAATGTCGCAAAGAAGCCAGTCGAGACCGTGGGGCTTTTTTCGAAGCTTCGGCGAATCACTGATTGACTGCGAGAATGAAGAGGGTGGAGGCATCAATGATTTACAAAAGAGGAAACAAGCTCAGAGTGAGACATGAAACGTCACACCATTGACGTCCGATATTCTTTAGCGCTCCCGCCTGTCGACGCTTTTCCCCTGTTCCCCGACCTGCTGGGGCTGAACCACGCTGTTCGGGAGGATATGATTCGCCAATCTAAATCCCGGCTTTGCCATCGATCGTTTTCGAAGATTCTAAAGGCTGTCACTTGCATGCGACAGTCTTGCTAGCTCTCCCCATCATCGTGTTCAGCCGCGTTTCGAAAGTGTACGCCACCATCTCACACCATCCTGCCTGCCGGTATTGCCTGTTTCGGACGATCCGAAGAGCAGGACACCCAGATTCCTCATGTTGCAGCATCTTGCACGGACAAGATTCGATAATCTCAATACCACATTGCCCGCTCCTTAGCAATAGTGAATGGCTCGAAACATGCGAGCAAATGAACCCCGTGTCCTTGCCCACCTCGGGACTGCCCGCACTCGAGCTTTGCCTCAAGTGCACTGGTTCTCGCTAGACACGTGGGGCGCATGAGCTGAAAGAAGGGCCATCGGTCTGCTTCGACATCAGAAAAACGACAAGTCTCTCAGGCTTCCCTGTGAGCAACGCAGACATCAAGGCGTCGCCAACATCATGGCTCTCCACAGGCAGCATCGGAATGGAAACGCATGATCACAGGCTGAGCAATGGCCGTCCCACCGAATGCGCTCACACTCGCCCCAGATCAGCTTCAGCCAACATATGCACCCGCCCTGAATCTGAATTGGACCAGACGAGCCTACCATTCCTGTAAGCCTCAACCAAGAYGTTGCTCGTGSTAGTGTACTGAGTGTACAAAGCTGTCGTCGTAGGAGATTGGGCTTACCTTCATATGGGGGAGGTTGCCGTCGGTCTGGACCCTTACACTAACAATGTCGTGAATCCGGCATACAGTCACTACCCTGTGAATGCAACTCTCTCACTTAACCTCGCCACCGGCTGGACCGACCCAAGATCCGTACAACTCCAGGCKATCCYCAAACCAGAATCTGCCATTTACAATTATGGCTCCTTATGGCACGATAGGAGGCGCAACGAAGTCTTTACCTWTGGCGGTGAGGAATCCTTTCTRGATAGTGGTACTTACAATGCTTCATACGCCCCCTTTGTCGATCGATCGATCTACAAATTCCTCCCAACCACCGATGGTCGTGGCACCTGGACGCTGAACTCATCTCACTCCGACCCACCCTTCAGTGAGCCTGGTCTTACYAGATCGTTTGGTGGGGTGAGTGCTCAGAGCGACACCAGCGCCTTCTGGCTTGGCGGTTACGCAAGCAAYCATTCGAGCGACGTGTATAGGGATGCTGGAGTCTTGGATTTCGTACCAACCCCAGGGCTTATCACGTATGAGTTTGCAACTGGGGCATGGACCAACACAACGCTCGATCCGAGCCTTCCCTTGGGCATCCCKAATGGATCAATTGAGTGGGCAGGTATGGAATGGTTGCCGAAGTTCGGGCCTAACGGTATGCTTGTGATCTGGGGCGGCGAGACAACGACRAACCTCAGCATGTACTTGCCGACCACGTTGATGCGACCTATGAACAACATCGCTCTGTACGATCCAGTTGAGAAAACCTGGTATGCTCAGCAGATATCTGGCATTGCGCCCTCGGTCCGTAGCCGCTTCTGCTCTGTCTCAGCAAGCGATCCCACCCCAGACTCTAATAGTACTACTGGGACGCATGAGATCTACATGTATGGCGGATTGTAYACCGGTCTTTTCACCCAAGCTGCGAAGCAGTATGACGAAATTTGGGTCCTGAGCCTCCCTGCATTCRCTTGGCAGCTGCTTGATTCGAGCCATGCCACCGGRAGAATCGGCCACACGTGTCATTTGGTGGGAAACAGACAGCTGCTCAGTCTTGGGGGTGTCGACGTCTCGMAAGTGGACGCTTGGGCGTCACCTGACTATCAGAATTGGAATGGGATTGGAGTGTATGACCTGACGGCAGCGGACTGGCTTGCCGGTCTGAATGCCACAGCGGAGGCCTATGAGAGGCCAAAGATTGTGCAGGACTACTACAGTTCAAACGGCGCGTACCCTCCAACATGGACTCAGCCTTCTCTCCGAGACCTCATCGAGCGACAGAACAACAATGTCTCAACAAGTGCGCTYTCTGGGTCTGGAAACRCGACGTCTGTATCCGCCCCATCCCACYCCAGCTCAGGCAGACCAATCTCYAGATCAGCTATCATCGCTGGCGCCACARTTGGCGGTGTTGCAGGACTACTCTTGCCCTTCTTGTTGTTCTATATTCTCTTCTTCCGCCGTAGATCTTGGGAACAAGTCGYAGACGTGAACGAACTCCCAGGAGATTTCGAAGAGCGGAAAGAGCTTTCGGGCGGCGAAAATGCTCCCCGCGTTGMGAGAAGCTTTCTAGGCATCAGGTGGGCTAGGGGAACCCGGAACCCTTCGCAGGTTCGCCCTGCTGCYGAATTAGGCGCACGAAGCCGGAGCAGGGGTAGGAGCAGGATGCGCAGCAGTAGGAAATTCGTGGAGCTGGACGCAGGGGAAACAGCTGGGGAGCTGGATCGGCGAACGCCTCGAAACGGAACTCGGAGACAAACGGCCACRAGCAATATCACGAAYGAGTWTTTYGGGYTTCTCAGGCCATCGGGCTGGAGGACGCCCAAACTGCTTACTCCAGGTATCAAAGAGGTCTCGGCCGTCAAGACTGCTGAATCTAGGCAGGAAGAGGGTGATGACAATTTCTTTCTTAAACCAATGGCCTACCAGCACGCCAGCCGTCAAGTGGACGASAAGACATSCAAGCCCCTCTCCCCRRACGTCAAAGAAGTATCCTCAGCGATGACGCCCCCTCGCTGCGARGACAACACATGGCCAGGCTCCCCCACATCACCAGCACCGCCCGCCTACCTTGCTCACCCACCATATCCCTCGCCCATCTCCCCTCCCTCCTCGGGTATTACGATGCAAGGCTCGATGACCCCACCAACACGTGGCCCAACACCACCTCCCAAGGAAGACAAGCCGAAACCTCTCCGACATCGTCCTAGCCAAGAACAGGGTAATGCAAGACCACCACTCGCGCGTCCAGCGCTAGCCAGGACTGTAAGCCGTATCCCCAGCACGAGGACCAACAAACAGCAATCAGGTGGCTCGAGGCAGGTACAGAATGCATCCCCCAACAACAGCATCAGCGAGCCGAGTCCGACATACAATACCGGTTCTGGTCGGTCACAACATCACATCGTCAGCCCCGCGAGTACGCGGACGCATTACTCCACCAACGTTGGTGTCGGCAGGAACGCTAAGGCTCAGGGTTTGAGGAAAGCGAGCAGTCGCGAAAGCCAGCGGCGGTATGGGGGCAGTGTGAGTCCCGAAAGCGAGTCGGGGAATGGCGCCATTGGAAGTGGAAAGATCAGTGAGGGTAGTGGAAGGAGTGTGGGATCGAGGCGTGTGAGGGAAAAGGGGTTGGAAGGGATCAAGACGCCTGTTAAGGGGGCCGTGAGCGGAGTCTTCTTTTGATGGGGAGGTGATTCTAATTCAGAGGAGCGGGGAGGTTCGATTCTTGATTATGTGATTGGCAGAGTATATATATTGGGCTGTCGATTAGTATACGGCGGAAGGCAATCAATGCTTGAAGAATGAGGGGAAGCTGTAATCTCAGATGCCTGACTTTGGTCCAATACGAATTCCAAGGTGCTCATGCCGCTTTGCTCTGCATTGAATGCCTGATACAATCCGTTCGTCAAAGTGGCTTCCTTCACGATAGCACGTCATCTCACATAGAATGACGATTTATTGTGGCAGAGCCGCGGCGAATTCGGGCTCTGGCAACGCTTGCATTGATGAAGAGTGAATCCATCACTCGTGGTTGCATTGTAGGATGGTTAAACCGTGTGCTCTAAGCCTAAGACAAATTTGGCTAGAGGCCGCCAAGACCATCGTCCTCAACTTCAATGAACGCTCAGAGTCTTCTCTACTCGCCTAATTATCGAGATACTCAGATCCAATAGCTGCTTTTGATTCAGGTGTGTGCTACATCCCCGATCAAACCATGGGCTACACATTCGTGTGTACCAGTCAGCTCTGTAATATGCCTTCGCCGAAATAATGCATTTCAGAACGGAGATCGCCGTACGCGTACGCTTCCTTAAACATTTTCCTTCAACCACGTCCACTCGCCGCCAAATCAACTTGACCGAACGAATGACCTTGTGACTCAGCTACCAGCTTACCAAAGCTTCCTCGTCTATTCCTACCGTCGTGTGGAAAGGACCCGCTGTGGCTTGAATAACGAACTGGAGCTTCAGGATACGCGTATGCTTTGGCTCCACTGTCAGCTCGTCTCGACCTTTCAGTTGCGTATTCTCCACAACTGCCTAGTGTTGCCTTTCAATCATGAAACATCTGGCTTAGCCTAGACGGGAAGTTTCTTATTCACGTTGCTCGTCTGCAGTTGCTGTCATGCGTACTAGCCGCGTAACTAACGTCACTCGTTGAGGCTCTTTGGTGGACATCGATTTACGTACTGGAAGCATTGAGGTTCGTGCCAGGCAAAGATTGATTACATTGATCCGAGGCTACTCACTCCCACGCTCCAGAGGGAAAAGCTTACTGCCGCCGCATCGGTATGCTTCTGATGACGTCTCTTGCGTTTGCCCCTTAAGTCCTTGCAAAAGCAATTCACAAACACGCTGTAATGATATAAATCTGACAATTAATTTTGTCATTGCTCCAATGAGTGCAGTCCTGCCTTAGTTCAATACATGGGTTTTGCTAGGGTAATACTCCACAAGCTACGCAGCGTTGTCCCACACATATGGCCGCGTCATGTCCGTCCATATGCGCCTGACCTGGTGGGTCTGGCTCTTTCAAACGGCTCGCTGTCCTCTTGAGGTCCTCAGAGTCCTGGGACATGCTCTCAGCTCCACTKAATTCCAGGCTTTACATCGGAGTTTGACGCGTACTCCCTTYCACTTGAAACATGGTAGCTGACAGAAATGTCCCTGCATCAAGGAGACTCCTAGACGCGTATGGATTGATTCGTGGCTAGCAACCAGTGTTCTTACGASTTAAATCCTAGTACCAGCGCTCAGTRGCTGGGCTTTCGTGCTTTTGCCTTTCCAGGGCATTCAAGAAAAGGGGCCCATGTCACCAGACAGCTTGTATACAAGAAGGGTCTCCCCTTCCCCCACCTTCTCGATGTCTTCATCCCATCTCCATACCTTCCCAGCAACACGACACTCTTTTCGTGTTTGATACACGTATTTCTCGTCTCCTTTTCTAAACCAGTTGATTCAAACCCCTGCCGCCCACMAAAACAGACCCCAAAAATGCATCTCCCTACGCTCCTGCCCCTCCTCCTCCTACCTCTCACCCTCTCCTCCGCCGTCAACATGAAGAACAACGAAGCCGCCGCCATCGATCGCCGCGACGATGACCACCCGTCCGGCCCTTACCCATCCGGCTCTCACCCATTTGGCCCTCACCCATCCGGCCTTCACCCATCCGGCCTTCACTCATCCGGCCCTCACCCATCAGGTATGCGCCATCAGCCCTCGGGCGCCAGACCGACAGGCCCGCCACCATCGGGCACGCCAACTGGACCGCCTCCTACAGGGACGAACAAGCCCGTAAGCCATATCTCTCTAAACTTTTGATTGATCAAAGACTTCCCTACAATGGTAACGTGACTGACGAGAGCGGATGCCTAGCATGGACCACCACCCAGCGGCGCCCCGGCTACAGGGAAGAAGGCAAGGCGTCATCAGGGCGGGTTGCTTATGTAGGAGAAGTGGGGGTGAAAAGCAGTCAGGCTAAGCTTTGAGGGTGTATTGGGACTGCTCGGATCAAGGGGATGATCAGGGGTGGAAGGTCATTGATTGGCGAGATGGGTTTGCAAAATGCGTGAGAAGAGGAGATGAGATAGCATGATAGAGATACATGAAAGTCGCTGGCACGGCTCGGATTGAACCCGATACGCTCATTTGCATACCGGTGTGCCCCAAAAAAAACAGATTCTCAAACATGATCGCTTTTTGTGGTTTGTGAGATCGGCGGATTTATCAAGATGAAAAGAACCCCATATCATCAGACCTTCAACGCGATGACACATGTGCCTGCAAGCCCTTCATTACCCACGTTCCTGATGGACACTTCTATCCGCAAGACCAAGGTCTTTTCATTACTCATCAATGTGAAATAGAGTGGGAATTTTCATGGGGGTTTGTAGGAAGGATTGATCATACTCTTGGATGACATTCCAGAAAGAAAAAATTGTGCACCAGTCGGATTCGAACTAACAATCCTCGACCGAAAATTTGGGCGGGCTTTCGCCCATTGTACCACAGAGGAATATGGGCCAAAAGGTAAGCCCCCCTCCCTTGGGGGGAGAGGAGGTCACCTAGGGACTGGTTAACCCGCGATTCGCAACTGGATGACACCCGGGATACCCCCCAGAGGTTTGTGGATCTTGATAACTCAAGACACCTGCGACACCTTATTTATCACGTGTTTGGCAGAAGTTTGTGGATCATGCAGTTGGTGAAAACCGTTGTCTTATTTCAAAATATAAACCTTAAAAAAAAAACTGTCAGCTGCACGTGACGCCCGACTGGATTATATCGTCTATGGCACGCCATGCAATCATCGCAAGGTATGAGACTGGACTTTGCTGTGAGGGAGATACTTGTGTAGTAGRGGAAGAGAGGGTCTTGAAAGGGCAACGTCGACTGGAGAGGTCCGTGCGTCATTGACCTCAAGTCATCTTTTCGGGTCCCCTTCAATTCCGACTTGCTGATTCCAAGAGACAGTGACATGGCAACAACGGAGATGGCTGGTGACGATGCCGTCGCGAAGATAGAGAATATTGTCGAAGRRATCATGCAAGGCCTTGAGAAAAAGGAACCGATTTCAATCCCATTGAGATACAAAACGAAGCAAGCTTCGAAACCCGGCTCACCCAACTCACCTCCACCCATCAAATATAGGAGAGTATGTTTTCCTGGGAGAACGCCAGAAGAGGCAACAAGATTTGGTACAGTGAAACGTTCGCCTTCAAGTTTACGATCGCTTGCTCATCCTTTGCTCAGCTGTCCTGCTGCGTATCTTGGACTGCATGCATGAAGCTTTGATCAACGATAATGTCGTTTCAAAAAGGTACTAACCCTACCAATTGCATCATTCACCGACGGTCGCTCATTGCGAAATTCACGCGACAGAAACATCTTCTACCAGGATCCCAAACTCTTCAAATCTCAAGCCGTCGTCGATCGATATGTGGACATTCTGGCATACACTTTCGGGCTACGGCGAGTGGACCTCAATGTCGTCAGTATGGGCTTATCAAGCCACGAGAGTCATTTTGACTCACCAGATTCCCTAGACTGCTGCCGCCAAGGGTCTGGTGGCCGGAAACTTCACCATCACACATGCAGATGCGACCATCACGTCGAAAGGGGAAGATGGAAAGGTTGGCCTTCACGCTCCTGCCATTCTTGAAGGCTGAGAACTCTAGGTATTGGTAATACCTGACTCAACCGGCATCCGAATGATCACTGCGGAGAACGTCGAATGGGTCTTGGTAGTGGAGAAAGAGGTCAGCTGGACCTTCACTGGAAATGCAAGTTTTCCATCATCTGACCATGCAATAGTCCACCTTCCGCACCTTGGCATCTGCGAACCTTCACTCAGGCTGGTTCGCGGGCAAAGGCATCATCCTTACTGTACGTAATTTTGCACGCGAAAAACACCTTTGCTTGATCTGACATACTCTATGCAGGCCAAAGGGTACCCTGATTTGGCGACGAGATCTTTCCTCCGTTTCTTGACAATGGAACTCGGTCGTGTCGATCATCCTGTGCCAGTCTGCTGTCTCGTGGACTTTGATCCGGATGGCATCGCGATCATGTCCAACTACAAGTACGGGTCCCACGCGTTGAGCCACGAAAACTCGGGCTTGAACATTGCGTCATTGCGATGGCTTGGAGTCAAGAGTTCGGACATTTGTCAGGAGATGATTGAGGGTGATGGTAAGGAGCAAAGCCAGCTATATCTGAGTAAGCGCGACCGGAAGAAGGCGATCAAGATGCTGGAAAGTAGCGAAGTAGTATCCGAGGGCGGACTGGAGCAGAGCTGGAGAAGAGAGCTGCAAGTCATGTTAATGTTGGGTGTCAAAGCCGAGATGGAGGCGCTCTCAAAGAAAGATGACGGGCTGGTGGACTGGGTCGAGTATGAACTTATTGGGGAAGTAGAAAGACTTAAGTATGAGTGATGCGGCAAGCTTGAGCATCACATGGATCGCCGTCTGAGYCCTTGCTAACAGACAGAGCGGGAGACTTGTGGAAGAGGGCTCTTCTAATAAAGACATCATCTCCTGGCTAGGGAGACGGGCTTTTTTTCACAACGGGACGGTCACGATGAAAAAGGGCTATATTCTTCAAGGGGTTCTACCTACGTCATGGAAAATACCACTCACGAGGTAAGCTTGCTCCCTCAGACTTACCGTCGCCATGCAGTGCGACCAGGCTTGATACGRAAAATGCGTGTTCTGTCGCCATGTCCCCATTCGGGCATGCTGTACAAGATCTTCGCTCCTCATCACGGCCCAACACCATCATCCACGATATAATCACTCCAACGGGTCATGCTCGTAATCTTTGTTGGCTGAGTTGTCCCTCACTTCAATCCCTGGTCCTGCTGGCCTGGATCTCCGCCCACTTGGGAATACCTGTCCGAGGTCCGTCAGCTAGGAGAAGCTGGGCGTGAAGAAACGAGGAACGCGGTGTGTATCCATGGGAAAAGACGAAGGAAGCCTACTCTTGTCCCACTCCAGCCTAGTCTAAAGGCCGCCTCATGTGCAAACAATTCTCCAAATCCAAGCATCAGTCCGTTCACAAACGGCAGCAGGATGTTGATGGCGGCACCTCGTAATATGCCCCAAACCGTGGGTGGAGAGTAGAGTATCAAGGGCGGCGACTGATCAGAAGAAGGTTCGGGGGAGGGGGAGAGCTCATTCTGGGAGGACGAATAGTTCTCGCTGTCGGAGGGAATCGTTGCCGAGGATTCAGTCAGATCGGGGCGGATTCGAGGAGGTGAATCTTGCGATGACATTGTCTGAAGGAGGTACCAGTCAACGCTATGAGTGTCACCTCCACATCATGTGCAAGGCTTTTCACTGCATGGTGAGTGAGGAGTGAAGCAAGAAGTCGCAATGGAGACTTCCTCGTTCAGGCGTTTCTTTTTTCGATGCCGCGGCAAAACTTCGGCTTCAATCGATGATGAGAATGTCGAGGCTGATGATTTCACATCAATATTTCAACCACTGCAGCTTTCTGCCTGCTTCATTCCTTCCACCCCAGCTCGATACCAGAGTGTAGCCCGGCACCACATCGAATCATTGTTCTTTGTTCTATCATGTCAGAGCATGAAGATCTCATTGCACAATTCGTCGGAGTAACAGGAGCTTCACCTAACACAGTATGATCCCTCCAACGAACAGCCAGTTGCCCCACCTCATATTCACTGACAGCTTGCACCAGGCTCAAGAATTCCTCAACAACAGCGCCTGGGACTTTTCTTCCGCCATCACTGAATTCTACAATCCTCCCGAAGACAACGAAGAAGCTTCGCAACCTCCTCAACCTCAATCCTCTACCAGTCCCGCACCACCTCAACCCATACCAACCACTTCCAGCATGCCTCCAGCCGCGTCCTCCTCATCTTCAAAGCCCAAGAAGAAGTTCGCGACTTTAGGAGACCTATCCGGCAGCGGCGGCGAAGGTCACGGCCATAGCCACAGCGACGATGACGACGATGACATGGACGACGACCCCAACCTCTACGCCGGCGGGGAAAAATCCGGCCTTGCCGTCGAAAACCCGGATGACCTCAAGCGCAAAGTCTTTGAGCGTGCTAAGCGGTTTGTCCTCCATCACTCAAGCCCTTCATAAAACTTCCCCACTAATGGAAAATCCACATGGCAGCAACCTACCCCGTCCCGGCGGCGACGACCCCCGCGCCCCAACCTCCCGGTTCACCGGCACGGCACGCACTCTCGGCGGCGACGACCACCCCTCGGAAGTAATCCCCGATCCCACCGCCAGCAGCAGCACCCCCCAACGCCCTGACCTCGTGTCCCGCCGTCTCCACTTCTGGACCGACGGCTTCAGCGTCGACGACGGCCCCCTCTACCGCATGGACGACCCGCGCAACGCCGAGATCCTTGCCGAGATCAAGGGAGGGCGGGCCCCGATGCACATCTTGAACGTGACGCAGGATCAGGAGGTCGATGTGCAGCTGGAGCAGCATCGGGAGAAGTACGTGGCGCCCAAGAAGAAGTATAAGCCCTTTGAAGGCGGCGGGCAGCGGTTGGGTAGCCCGACTCGAGGTGGTGGTGAGGCAGGAGCCCCTGCCGCGCCTGCTGCTGCTGCTGCTGCTGCTGCTCCGAGAGCGAGTGCAACGGCTCCGCAAGCGGCGGCACAGACGGGACCTGCGGATTTGAACGCGGATCAACCGACGATATCGCTGCAGATCCGTCTCGGCGATGGGACGAGGTTGGTCAGCCGGTTCAACACGACGCACACGATCGGCGATGTGTACGACTTCGTCACGGCGTCGAATCCGGCCGGTAGTGCGAGGCCGTGGGCGTTGATGACGACGTTTCCCAGCAAGGAGTTGACGGACAAGAGTCAGGTATTGGGCGATCTGGCCGATTTCAAGAGGGGGGGCGTTGTGGTGCAGAAGTGGAAGTGAGGGCCGAACCCACCCTGGGCCAAGAATGGGATGCATCACTGGCTGGCGGCGTCCTTGCATGAATGGGGCATGAGATCATTAGACAGTATGATGATTAGATTTGACCTTGCGTAAGGCAAGGAGCGTGCGATGCGAGGCTTTCATGAATGACTTTTCTAAATACTTGCTATGTACGAGGCAGCCCAGTCTTCGTCTGGAGCACACCCGTCGTATCGTATGCACCTCATCCCATGTTCGGAGATGTGACGTCTTTGTATCGTATGCGCCTCGTCCCATTTTCATAGCGTCGATGTCTCTAGAAAATCGATTCGAGTATCCAATCTCTTTATTTACAGCTCGTCAAGTCGTCACTTCATCCCGGCGGCTCAACAATGTCGATGACCCTTCTTGTTAGCCCATCAAACACCTCACATAGCTTGCAGCTCCTGTACCTCTCCACSAGTAATGCATTGTCCGTTCTCTTCTGTGGCGCTCCATCCGCCAAGATACCCCCATTCCCATTCACCGGATCTTTAGCCCTCCCTGTCCCGTCACCCTCCTTTCCCCCCT